>PVJX010032464.1:0-20407 GCA_004027295.1 Dolichotis patagonum
GCTTCTAGGCATATTCCCAGAAGAACTGAAAACATCATACCACAGTGATATATGTGCACCCATGTTTATAGCAGCACAATTTGTAATAGCCAGATCTTGGAAACAACCTAAGTGCCCATCAACTGAGGAATGGATAAAAAAGTTGTGGCATTTTTATGCAATGGAGTACTACTCAGCTATAAAGAATGATCACATCGAGGTATTTATAAATAAATGGACACGACTTGAGACCATTCTCTTAAGTGAAGTAAACCAAACTCACAAGGGTAAATACCATATAATCTCCCTAATATGAGATTTGATAAGAGTATATTAGACTTTATGGTAAGCATGAGTCCCCATCTCATAGCTTTGAAGTCTTTCAAAGTTTTCAATCATCAGTTGGAATGGTTTTATCCTGTTTTGTTTGACTGTATCATACTTGATGATATGAATAGCAGTTGAAGAAAACAAAACATTATGACAGCTATTGCTGATTTAATATCATCCTTCTGAGATGTCCTACCATGCTTTTTTTGTTCTACTACCATTGGTTCTATCACATTGTGTCTTATTGGAATTTGAATATGTGTGATAGCTCAAACAAAATTTTTTTTATCAAAAATGGGATATTACAGTACCCACTGAACATCTTCTGTTATTCAGTTCAGAAAGCCCTGTAATTCTTTCACTCTATGCATGGCTTTATACTATTGTGCTATGTTTGATATTATTGTATTTGAAACTATGCTCAACTATAGCACAGTAAGAGATATGGTGTTAGCTACTTTTGATGTCCAATTGACTTAATGTAAAGTACAGTGTTGCCTATGTTGTCCTGTTCTGATCTGCTCTGTACTGCCTCTTTTGTTTTATTCTCTTTCAAATAAAAAAAAACAAAAACGAAATGACAACCATAATTATAGAATTGCTTAGAAAGTCTACACTAGACTAGATTTAAATAAAATAGAGAATCTAGGACAATGATGAAAATCATAAACTTTCAACATAAGAAATTAATAGAATATATGAAACAGTTCAAATAGATATTGAGGAAATTAAAAGTTCTATTGAGAGCTTGCAAAACTACATGAAAAATTCTGAAGATAACTATGAGACTTTTAGGACTAGATTGCACTTAGTGATCACAAAAAGAAGGTTCTCTAAAAATAATAAAGAATCATGGAAAAACAATTTACCAGCTGCAAGACGATGCAGAGAAACATAATATGAGTTTGACTGGCATCATTGAAAGTGGAGGAGTTAACACCAATGACATAAAAAGTCTATTTGCAGAATCATGGGCAGAAAATTTCCAAACATGAGAACAAAATCTGACACATTGATAAGTCAGGCATATGGAAGTTCAACTCTCCATGACCAAAATAAAACTATACCAGGGCATATAATAATAAAATTTCCAGAAATTAAGTACAAGAACAAAATATTAAAAGCTATTAGAGAAAAGAAACTAATCACCTATAAAGGAAAGCCCAATAGAATCATAGCAGAATTCTCAATACAAACACTGGAGTCAAGGAAAACTTAGAGTGAAGTATTTCAAATCCTGAAAGAAAGCATCTTCCAATCAAGACTGACATACTCTGCAAAACTATTTATCAGAATTTATGGAGAAGTAAGATACTTCCATTGAAAGAACAACTGAAGAAATTCATGACCACCAAAACAACTCTGCAAAATGGACTGAAAGATATTCTAGAGAAAAAATGATGAGAATTTCAAGAACACCAATAGAAAGAAACCATGGGGCAAGTCAAGCAATTAAATAGAGGGTAAAGGCATAGAACCAAAAACAGGAAATCAACATGACAAGGATACGCCAATACATATGAATTATAACCATCAACATAAATCATCTCAATTCACCAATCTAAAGAAAGATGCACAGAATAGATCAAGAAGATCCAAAAATTCTCTGCACACAAGAAACACATCTAATTCAAAATATAAATTCATAGAATGAAAGGCAAAGAGGAAAAATCAATATCTTATGCCTCAGGAATGCAGAAAAAAGCACAGGTAGCTATTCTGTTTGCAGAGAATGTAAATTTCAAACTAAGAATGATCAAAAGAGATTAAAAATGTCACTACATATGTATTAGAGGACAACTTCAAAATGAAAGATAATATCCGTAACTACATTTCCACCATCCAGGGGGAGCACACAGCAATGTAAAGCAAACATTAATGTCCAAGAAAAATCACATAAGCAATAACACAATTGTTATGTGGGTACTTAATACCCTACTGTCACAAACAGATAGATCAACAAGACAAAAAATCAGCAAAGAAATATTATGGGAGAACCAAACCTGTGAACAAATAGTAGATAACTACAGAGTGTTCCACTAAGCATTGGACATTGAATATTCTCTATACTAGACCACATACTAGCCAATAAAACATGTGTAAGTAAATGCAAGAGGATTTAAATTATCTCATGTATATTACCTGACCCTACTGCAATGAAATTGAAACTCAGTGGCAAAACAAACCACAGAAACTATTTAAACACATAGAAATTAAGCAATACCCTCCTAAACAACCAATGGATCACAGATAAAATTAAAGAAGAAATTAGACAGTTTCTTCAATGAAACAAAAATATTGATAAACATACCTGAACCTGTGGGACACAGTGAAAGCAGTCCTAAAATGGAAATGTATAGCAGTGACTACTCATATCAAGAAAACAGAATGAGCTACTGTAAACTGTCTTATTTTGCACCTTGATCTTCTATAAAAAGAAGAATGAGTCAAACCAAAACTCATATCAAGGTAAAAATTTTAAAGATAAGAGTAGAAGTTAATGGAATTTAAACTAAGAAAACAATATAGAGAACCAATGTATTATAGAGTTGATTGTTTGAAACATTAAATAAAGTTGATAAATTCTTTGCCAACCTTATCAAGAAACAGAAATAAATGATTCAAAGTCATGCAATTAGCAATAAGGGTGAAGTCATTATGGCTGCTGTGAAAATTCAATGTATCATCAATACCTGCTTTGAAAACTTATAGTTTAATAAAGTATAAATCAGCAAAGAAATGAACCTATTCCTTGATATGTATGAATTATGAAATTTGAATCAAGAAGATATAAAAATTTCAAATAATCCTATTATGAAAAAACAACCATAAAATTTATTAACATCAATGAGGAGTACATATAAATGATTATTTAAAATTTTTTGTTATATTTCCAACCACTTATGCATGTAGTAAGTGTTGAAAAGCCTTTATTAGCATCGGACTGCTTGAACTGTTTCTAATCATTCTGAGGATTGTGGGAAGATACACTGTTAGAATGTGAGCATGTAGGTTAAGTAGATTCCATGACAGAGATTGAGTTCTATCACGCACAAAGTTCTAGCAGACCTGGAAAAAAACAAATATTATTATGGAAAAAACCAAGAAAACTGCAAGATTTATGGACTAAATTCACAAAAGAATATATATAAACATAATTTTACATGATGGGGCTCCTATGCTGTAATTTTAAATTTTACAATTAACTTGGATGTTAACAAATAGAGTTTTCTCTCATTTTGCTCTCACACAAAGAAATTACTTTCCAAAAGAAAATACTGTTAATTAGCATTGTCAGCAACCATCTGGATGCCACAAGTGAAACTTTCAGGCAAAAACATTTTTTAAATTTTGTGTTAGTTACTAATAAGGTTGTCAGTGCACTCCCCACACACATAAGCATATATGTTGTCTTACACTAGATGATTTTGAGGTGGTTTGGGCTCATAATAGACAAATGTCCTTTGAATAATGGCTCTCAGTCTTCCTATCTTCACTAAAAATAATGGCTCAGTATCCACCCTTCATCTCATGCAATTTGCTGTTATTCAGAAGTGCACAGAAGGAAAAGGGAATGCCCCTAATTCAAAGAACAGTGACCCACAGTAAGAGACCTCACTTCCAGCTCTATTCCTCTGAGAAGGACTGAGCTACATAGAGAAACCCACAAGTAAGAGTAGTTGACAATTCTGCGGTGATCCTGAACCAATTTTTATAAACTAAGTAGGATTCAGAAGATTTTTAATATTTACTGATTTATGTATTTCTTTACTTTATGGAAGATTAAAGAAAGAATGAATACTGGGAATAACTCGTGGTTTCTTATGCATTTTTACAATGTGTAGATGTTTTCCAATTTTAAAGTTAAATTGCTAATGTAAATATTTCCAACTTTAAGATTGGTTACCATATTTCTAAAGTTTAGCATTTGATTTACTATTACATGGGGGAAGTTTAATTGTGTTCAGTGCAAATCAATACAGCATACAATGCATCAAGAAAGTGCGTAATATTAATTGTAGAGATGCACCAGGAAAGTGCTTGTCATTCTGGATGCAGTCAGTGGTCCTGTAATACCTTTGCTCCTCTCAGCTCATTCCTGGGATCTTGCCATCGGTCTTGATTCTTCCTTAATCTGAAATGACTTTTGCCTCCGTTACATCTTTCTAAATTTTAAATGGATTTCAATGGCAAACAGAAATATTCATTGCTCCACATTTATCCTCATCTGGGTTCTTGTAAGGTATACCTCTGCTTCATTAAACATACTGTTATAGTGACACTGATTGACTTTTCTCTTTTCTAGTTTTTTCTCCTTGCAATAAATCACTTTAAACAATTTTTTTAGTGCATGTTTCAAGGCCTTACTCAACTTGCAAATAGTTTGCTATATTGGTATGAAACTCATCAGAGTTTCAAAATTTTCTCTCACATTCTTATAATCCATAATCAAACACGAACATTGAATCAGAGCACAAAACACTGGACAAGCAGTGGGGGGGGAGGGAAAAATTTAATTGTTGATTTTCTCTAGAGTTGACACTTGTGTAATAAGACTCCCCTTGGTGGTCATTATCATTGTTTGTTTCTCTTCATACTCTTAGTGTCTTTGGCCAGCATATAAACTCAAATTTACAACAAGCCTTTACAGAGGGGACAGCTCATGAGGTATCTGGATTATCAAAGACGTCTATGGTCTGTCACCTACTTGCATCTTCAGTTTTCATTCTAGAAATAGAGAATAAAAGTACGCAACACCGAACTTTTGGAAAAGGAGAGTTATGCCACGCAGTGACATAACATCTTAGAATGATCGACTATAGTCAATCTCCAGAGTTAATAGAAAACTACCTGGCTATGTCTCTGTCTCTTATGTTATTTTATTATGACCATATTCCCTATGGGCGTAGGCTCTCTTATTATCTCCCTGATGCTGCAGTATAAGAGTACAGTGAATCTTTCTTTGCTTAGTTATTTTAATTCAGGCAGTGTGCAGACTTTCTTCAGTTAGTTTGAATGTGCTAACTTATCTCTAACCTTCTCCAAACATTTTTCTTGAGATTTACCATATATGAAACACTATGTTCCACATTTTATTGAATTTAAAAATTAGTATGGAAGAAAATCTAGTAAATTACTCATAATAATACATAATCAAGCATGTTTCAGATATGAATATAATGAATATGTTCATGGGAAGATAGAAAATGAAACTAGGCTTTTTCTTTGAAAAACACAAGTGAATTATTATATAGAAAACCAACCATAACACTTCTCTGTTCATGAACAGAGAACACTTCATGAACAGAGAACACGTCTCTGTTCATGAGAGGAGAGACTGGTTGGACCACTGTGAAAATCAGTGCAAAAATTCTTCAGAAAACTAGAACTAGAGGTCACATTTGACCTAGGCATGCCCATTTTTATTATCTTCCCAAAAGAATTAAAAGCATCGCACCACAGTGATATATGTACGTTGATGTTTATAAAATGAAAGTTTGTACTACCAAATCTTGGAAACAACCTGAATGCCCATCAACTGATGAATGGGTAAAAATGATGCATTAAAAATATATATATATGTAGTTCTCTGCCATAAAGAGGGATAAACTTAAGACATTTAGTGCCAAATGAATGCAACTTCAAACCATATTCTTACCTTAAATCAATCTGACAAATGTGTAAAATCACATTGTCTCCCTGGTGTGAGAAAATAAAAGCATCAATGTGAAGCAAATTTTACAACAGATATGATGAAATGGAAGAAGTTATTCACAAGGAAAGGGTAAGTAGTATGAGAGGAACAGGGAAAATAAGGAAGGAAAGAGAAAATATGAAAAAATTAGGATAAAATGGAAAGAGTGATGTGTAAATAAGGGAAGAGTGGCTGAAGGGAGTTTAGGTGAATGGGTGGAAAACTAAAGACAAATCAAGGTATATCATGTACAGGCACAAATTCTATATGATGAAAATGATCATTGTATATACATAAATTGCACCAGTAAACATTATTAAATTAAAAATATCAAAGGAAAACTCAGCAAATTGACAATCCTTTAGTAAACTAATCAGGAGAAAAATAGAGAACACTCAAACAAAATTAGAGTTGTAAAGAAGACTTTAAAATCTAATTTAAATCCAAATACTCAGTAGGCAATGTTTTGAAAAGCTTTATACCAATGAAATGGAAAATCTAGAAAAAAAGGACATATAGGACACACTAAAGTTAAGCCAGGAATAGATAAGAAAACTAAATAGTTCAATAATAAGTATTGAGGAATAAATCAATAATAACTAATGATCAATACTAGTAAAACTAATACATTAATAAGCAAAATCATTTCAACAAAACACAGCTTCAACCACATAGACTTGTAGCCGAAATTTACCACATTTTAAAGATGAATCAGTACCAATGCCCCCTAAGCTAATAAAATTGAAGTGAAAAAACTATTCTGAACTCATCTTATAAACCAGGATTACTATGATATGCAAATATGATAATGGAATGCAAACACACAGACACACACACACAGACAAACTCACACACACACATACATGCACACACACACACACACACACACACATATACGCACACACTACAGATGCATACAACTGTGGAATATGTATCAGATAGCATGCAAATGCCATCACCAAAGATTTGTAAATCAATTTCAGCACCACAATGCAAAGATCATACACAATGATCAAGTTGTTTCATTACAGTGTTGCAAGGAAGCCTCACTGTACACAAATAGATAAGTGTAATATAGTACATTAATAGACTCAAAGATCACATGATCATCTTAATAGACGCAGGAAAAATGTCCTTGACAAAATTTAACATCTCTTATAGTAAATCGCCGAGTAAATTAGGTATACAAAGATCACACTGCATTCCAATAAAGACTATGTATGACAAACCTGTAGCCAATGCACTGACTGCAGAAAAATTAAAGCATGTCCTTTAAGTTCAGGAGCAAGACAAATGTGTCTGCTCTTTTCAATCATGTTTGATATGATTCTAGAAATTCTAGTTGGAGTGATCATGCAATAAAAAGAAATAAAATGCATAAAAAAGTAATGGAGAAAGTCATATTATCCTGATTGCAGGTGAATTATTCTAGGCCTAGCAAATCTACCAAGAGATAGTTGCTCCACCAAGACATATTTACAACTGATAAGTTCAGTGAAATAGCACAATATAGAATGAACATGACAAAAGAATTATTTTTCATATAGCACTAATGAACTCACTGAAAAAGATACAAAGAAAGCAACCCCACTGATTATAATAATAAAAATAAAATCAAATGCCAGAGATAATTTTAAATATAAACATTAAAAATTTTCTAAATCAAAATTCAAAAAAAGAAATTGAAAAAGATACTTGAAGTTGGAAAGATCTCTCAAATTCAAAGATTGAAAAAATTAAGATTGCTAAAATCTTATTCCAATATTCCAAGCAGTACTGCTTTATGAGTATATCACATCAGTCTAAATATAATTAGTAGAATCTATGAAAATACAAGTCTTTAAAATTGTAAAGATTTTGGTTATTTTCTTTGGATTAATATTGCCTTCTTTCAATAAATCACTTTAAGTATTCCTTTAGTGCATGTTTTAAAAATTTTCTGAAATTCTGAATTTTTAAATTTCTGGGCATGAAACTCATTATAGTTCTAAAAATAATTCTCATGACTCTCCCTTATAAACAGCAAGGAATTGCACGTATGTGACAATATTACATGGTTGAAAAACAATGGGCATAAAGGGAAATTCTAATTGTTTCTTTTCCCCAGAGTTGATACTTGCAGGATAAGTTTCCACTGGGAAGGCATTATCACTGTTTGCATCTAACCAGATTGATGTAACCGGTATATGAAATTGTCATTTCAACCAGTCTTTGCAGAAGATCAAATGGCTTTGGCTATCAGCTTCATCAGACGGTAGGATTAGTGACTCAGTACATACTTTGGGGATATCACAGCTTTACATTACCAATGCCTCTCTTTTTCTTGTTTCCTTTTTAGAGGAATGAAGAGGAAAAATACAGAACACTGAAACTCTCTGGGAAACAGAGAGGTATGTCTGTATTTCTGTCCTGGCCTTTTTAACTTCTAAATTCTTTAGCTGTAGTGTTTGTGGCAGTGTTAATAGAGATGCAAATGGAAACTTTTCGGTCTCTCCTGCTTCTCATTCTAAGATCTGCACTCACTGACCAGTACAGGTTCGTTTCTCTGGCCTTGTAGTATGAAATTATAGTAAACACTGCTTTGTTTGTCTGGGTTTTTTCCCTCAGAAAGTATGAAGTCTTTATTCAGTTATTTGAATCTGTATTCATTTGCTTGTAAATTTCTTGCAAAACTCTTGTCAAATGTACTTTTCATACTTTCCTTATGCAAGATGATTTTACTGTGTACTATATTGAGCTTACAAATTAATGGTGGAGAAAAGCAGATACATGACTCCTAAGTTACAGGATTAAGTATGTGCCATATGTGAATTGAAGGCATGTGTTTTCATGAAGTTGGAAAATAGCCTTATTAATAGAATTTCACTATGAAAATTCTTAACTAAAGAAACAGTAGCACATAGGATTTTATATGATAAGGTAACAGATAAGAGAAACTAAAGGAATATCGTGTCTTAAAAATCCATGTGTAATAAATGTCTAACACTTTTGTGGAACAAGCATGTCATATGATACAGCTTGTAAAATAAGATAAAAAATGAACATTAAATTTTGTTGCCCTTCAACAGGATTTATTGACTCCCATTTTGCATTTGCACCCAAACCAGCTTTGTTTTGGTAGGACTTTGGTCACCGTGGTGTTTATCTCATTATTTGTCAGTCTGTTTCTTAGTCCTCTCTGGATCCTATCAGTCTAAACAGTATCAGTCTGTATTACTATCTCTCTATCCTGAATGCACAGAGCAAAGGCATTTACTAATGTTATCACTTTAAAAGACATTTGGTATATTGTTCATATATATGCATACAATATATTTTCTAAATTTAAATATTGATTTATCACCCATGATCAAGTATAGCCTGAGAGTGATTTTGATGAGTGTCTTTTCAGGTGTTACTGATAATTTATGTATCTCAAACATGGAAATGTTTATTCAGATCTTCTGATGGTATTTAACGAGGAATTTTTTAAATTAACTTTTACAATGATTACTAATACATTTTTCTTCAGACAAATTACTCGAAAATATTTTTTTGCATTGAATATTTTGTCTTTTAACAGTTTGGGTTTGTGTTCTTTAACCTTAAAATAAAAAAATCATGATGCAAAATTGACTAATAGTAGCCTTTGATTTTAGTATTTTATTTATGAACTCATCATCGATATTTTTCCTGTTGTTTCTATAGCACCAGCTGTTTTGTTTAGTGTTAGGACACATTTTGAGGGAATTATTGCAGATATTATGAAGAAGAGTTCTAAGCCAACTCTTTTGCATGTGCCTATCTAATGATCCTACAACCATTTGCTTAGAAAAAAATTATTGTTTCTCTTGGAAATATCATAAATCTCTTATAAGAATTCAGTTTCTCATAAATATGTATTTACCTCTGGTCTGTCAGCTGTATTCTGAATGTCTAGATTTAAAACTGTCACATTGTCTTAGTCACTATTTTAATACTTTCAAAGGAGGAAATATGACACCTCAAATTTATGTTACCTTTTGATTTTGCTTTAATTATTCTACCTTTCTTAACTTTTATAGGGATTATGGGAGTGATCTGAATATACCTCTAAATAATACTGCAGGATTTTTGATAGGGACATCATTGAATTTATAGATCAATTTGGAAATTATTGGCATTTTCACAATGCTGGGTCATGTGATTTATCATCAGTGGATACCTTTACTTGTATAAGGGATTTTAGTATCATTCAACAATGTTTGTCATTTTAAGTGTGATGTCATGCATTTCCTTTTTTAATAAGCACATGTTTGCAAAACACGATGTTTGTATTTCTTATGTGTGGAGTTGACACTTTTGTATAACACTTCTTAATTCATTTCTCCTCCTTCTTGCACCTCTTGATTCACTTCCCATTGAGAAATGCCTATGCCCCCACTTCTTATTACCTAACTTTAGTTTTGCTCTTTATATTTTAAATTTCTTATATAAGAGACACCATGCCATATTTAAGGTTGTATGAATGAATTATTTTCTTAAGCTATGGTCTGAAAGTGTATTCATTTTCCTGAAAATGATTTGAGTTTGGCAGAATAGCGTTCTTTCTTTACTGCTCAGTAATATACCACTATGCATAAATATCACATTTTCATTATTCATCTTTGATAGATATATAAACTGCTTCCAAGATTTAGGTATTGTTAATTGTGTTCCTACAAGCATGTCTAAGCCTGTACCACTGTAATGTATTGTAGACAGGTCAGATGGAATTTCTAGTTTGGTTTTCTGAAATCTTCCTTACTCATTTAAATAGTGATTGTAATAGATTACATTCCTATCCATAGTGTAGAAGTTTTCCTTTTTTTCCTCAGAATCCTTGCTGCTTTAATTTGCATTTCTCTAATGGGTAGTAATCTAGAACACATTGCCATGTAATGATTGGCCATTTGTACTTCTAGTGTGAAGTATCTATTTGTTATATGCATCCAATTTCTGATTAGTTCTTCTATTTATTATTAACCATCTCATTTATCCCTACTATCACTAAATGATTTTTTATTTTTCATTACAAGTATGTAGAAATAAAACTGTGTTTTTCTGCTGACCTTCAATTCTATCACATGCTTAGCTTTAGTTTAAGTAGTCCTCATAGAAACTTCCAGATTTTGTCTATGTAAGAAAATGTCATTTGTCAATAAGTGAAAATAATGAACTGTAGCTTTAAAATATGTAATTGAATTTCATTTTGATGCCTGACAGCCTTAGCCAGAGCCTCTATCTACTTTTGAATGAAAGTCAGGAAGTGTACAGCTTGTGTTACTCAAAATCATTGTGGAAAATGTTTAATTTACCATTATTGTGGTGATGACTATGTGAAGTTTTAGATACTGTTGCTATTTTATTTTTAGACATTTTTTGTGCAGAGTGGTTAAGGAGGTGATTGTATTTGTAGTATGTTAAATTAACTTTAGTATGAAACTCTCAGCAAATTAAAAAAGTTCTGGGGTGTGTCTATGAAGCCTTGACACACAGGCCAGAAAATTGAGTGGGAAAGATACACCTAGGATGCGGGTGGTACTGAAAATTAGTTTTGCATGCTGGACAGAAGGAAAGTGGAAGGAACTGCTTATTCCTTTTTTGGAAGTGCTCCAACCTTTGCTGCTGCCTCTTGAGACATGACTGCTTTCTTCAGATTTCCAACAGGGACTCTCACAGGTGATTGCAGATTCTTCCTGGACTTCAACGTTTGAATTCTACTAGAACATCAGTCTCTCCAGTAGGCAGATCATAATTTTGTGCCCTGTTGGTATAGATCCTATAAGTCTAGTGAATCTCTTTGTTTAATTATGTGCAATTTTACATCAGTTTTCCTACTTCAGACAACATTAATACAAAAGAATTATAATCAATTGGATACAGTACATTAAAACACGAAATAAAAGACCACAATTCTTTTTTGGATGTTCATGAACTGAATACTAGTAATTGCCACACTTACAGCACACCAGAAAACAGAGAGGTATTTATTTATCAGTCTCATATTTGGGACCTCAAGTTCATTGACATAACATAGATGAAGAGCTGACAGAAATGATACACAAGGGTGAAAAAGCTAGAATTCTGTTGTCTACCTCATGGTTGGAACAGAAAATGCCCTTAACAAAACTTTCTTCTTTTCCTTCATAGAAATTCCAAAAGGAAATGGCAGAAGGAAATCATTCTACAGTGACTGAGTTTATTCTTTCTGGGTTAACAGAAAAACCAGAGCTCCAGATTTTCCTCTTCCTTCTCTTCTTAGGAATCTATGTGTTCACAGTGGTGGGGAACCTGGGCATGATCATCCTGATAGGTTTCAGTTCTCCTCTGCACACCCCCATGTACTATCTCCTCAGCAGTCTGTCCTTCATTGACCTCTGTCATTCCACTGTCATCACACCCAAAATGCTGGTCAATTTTGTGGTGCAGAAAAATGTTATCTCCTACCCTGAGTGCATGACACAACTCTACTTCTTCTTAGTTTTTGCTATCTCAGAGTGTCACATGTTGTCTGCAATGGCTTATGACCGCTATGTTGCCATTTGTAGCCCCCTGCTTTACAGTGCCACCATGTCTCCTCAAGTCTGCTGCTGGATGGTAGCTGGGGTGTACAGCATGGGCTTGGTTGGTGCCACAGCTCACACAGTCTGCATGCTGAGAGTAGTTTTCTGCAAGTTTGAAGTAATAAACCATTTCTTCTGTGACCTTTTTCCACTACTGGAGCTCTCCTGCTCCAGCACTTTTATCAATGAGGTTGTGGTTCTGTGTTTAAGTGCTTTTAACATTCTTCTACCAACTTTGACTATTCTCAGTTCCTATATCTTCATCATAGCCAGCATCCTCCGCATTCGCTCCACTTCAGGCAGGTTCAAAGCCTTCAGCACCTGCAGCTCCCACATCTCATCAGTAGCTGTGTTTCTCGGTTCTGCTGCATTCATGTACCTGCAGCCCTCATCAGTCAGCTCCATGGACCAAGGAAAACTGTCCTCAGTGTTTTATGCTACCCTTGTGCCCATGCTGAACCCCCTGATCTACAGCCTGAGGAATAGGGATGTCAAAAGTGCCCTAAAGAAATTCTTTGTAAAAAGAAAGTTGTGAAAAATAATCTTCGGTTTGGTAAATATCTATGATTTCTGAAGTTTTGGCTAGGAAACAAGGAGAGATGACACTGTATATCCACAAGTCCTAAGTTTCCTTCTCTTACTCACTTGTGCAAAATGTGTAACAGTGCAAAGGTAAGACTGGGTAGAGAGGCTCATGCACATATGAAAGGACAGTTGTGAGATGTTCCACAATTTTTCTGTCCAAAATTATTTCAATTATGTCTACATGGTGTTTTTTGCTTTTTTAAATTTCTTTCATGTTTTAAAATAATCATAGCCCATTACTATCATATAACCATCTCAATTTTGGATATAAATTTAAAAATGGAGTATAGCATTTTCTATGTTTGTATTTCTGTTTATTTTCTGTTTATTTTTTATTTATTAAGATCTATTTACACAACCTTAAGCCCTTTAGATTCCTCCACATAACTGATTATGTTTTATAGTTCTGGAGCATGCCTCTTTTAATGCAATGCATTGTATTTACTCATTAAATAAATATCTTTCCATAACATCTTATCTTGTCAATTTTTATGGAGCTAGGTTTTATACGAAGTGTATTCCCTAACATTTCTGAAGTAGTAATTTGTAAAAGAAATAATCTTTTCCTTTTGAATATATAAAATATAACCTCTGCTGTCTCTAAATGTGTAAAGCAGTATTAGGTAACATGTGGTACTATGACACATGATAATACAGTTCCTACCCACGTAGGAATCACAGTATATTTTAAGACGCTATGGTAAAGACATATGGATATATTAGGTAAATATTTAATTACATCTAGATGTCATTATTTCCTGTCTATCTGTGGAACGATGCTGTCGCTTCTGTTTTCCAAGGTGAACAATCATGGATGCCTCAGAGTGTCTGATTTCAACACATTCGACAAATCCATAGTAACGAAAACCTCAGGTATTAGCACCAAATTATGCCTGTAGAACAATGGAGCAGAATACAGGACCTCAAAACATATCCCCACATTTCGAATCAACTTATTCTCAAGAAAGCTGCTAACTGTAGAAAGATCAGACAAATCATGTCAGGATTAGCGACTCAAAAGGTACTTTTGGGTTATCATCACCTAACATTATCCAAATTATTTTTCCTTTTAGAGCAATAAGAAAAGTTTAAAATGCTGAACTCTCTGGGAATCATAAAGAGTATGTCTGGATACCTGTCCTTGACTTTTAAAATTCCAGATTCTTTTCCCGCATTTCTTTCACAATGTTAGCTGAGATGCAAGGCAGGCGCTTATGCTACTGAGCTAAATCCTCAGCCCTTTTTTTTCATTTTGGTACCGGGGATCGAACTCATGACTGTGAGCTTGCATAGCTGAGATGCAGATGGCAACTGATCTGTCCCTCCTGGTCCTCATCCTGAGAGCCACACTTCCTGATGAGGACAGATTCCATTATCATCTCGGTCTTCCACAGCATGAAATTTTAGCAAACACCTCTTTTTTAAAGCTTATCAAGGTGGTAAGGGCTTTAATCAGTCACTTTGAATCTATATTAACTTATGCCTAAGCTTCTTCCAAAATTTTATCAAATGCATTGTTGAGACTTGCACTGCGCAGAACACTGGGCCAGCACTGTGTTGAGTTTACAAATCAGAGTGGAAGAAAAGCTAGTAAGAGACACGTAGCACACCAATTTAAGTGTGTGCCACATGTGATCATAAGGAATGTGTCTATGTGCAGAGAGAAAATGGTCCTGATAACTTGAGTTCCTCTATCAGAGATCTGAACTAGAAATATTTTAGTACATAGGATTTTATGGGAGAAGCTAAAAGGAGACAGAAGAAACAACAGGAGTATTATGAGTTACAATTCAGTGTCTAACAAATGTGCTTTTGTGGATCAGCTGTGTCACATGATACTTACTGCCACATAATGAAGAAAACTTTTTTTTCCCCTTCAGCAGCCTGAAATGACACTCACTGTGCACCAGCACCATAATGGCTTTGCTCCTGTAGGACCTACCTGTTTGTCTCATGGTCTACTCAGCTTCCACGGCACCTGCTAGGTTGTAAAATTCTAAGGATTGTAGATTTGACATTATTAATTTCTTTATTTTGAAACTTTCAATTAAATATCTGGTTTATTATGTCACTGTTAAGTTTGTTGTAATTTGTATTTATATACTTCAATATCTTTTATGGATTTAATTATTTTTCTAACTATGGTACTTGCACAGCCTGAAAGTAAGCCCTTGATGAAAATATTTTCACTTATTGATAATATCTGTTATTGATAACATGTGATAATATGTGGATAATGGATTTCATTGATAATATGTGTATCTCAAACATCAGAATGAATAGTTATTCATATACTGGGCTACTTTTAAATCGAGGTGTTTATGTTTTAACAGCTAAATTGTAAGAAATTTTAAAATGAATTCTGAATACAGTTAAACTATTTGAATTATTTGTTTATTTTTGTGTGGTTTTACCTTCTGGATGGAGGATTTTAAAGCACAATTTTATAATTTTTTCATGATGCAATTTACTATTTTTTCTAATTTTAGCTTCTTCTTTGAGTATCTCACTTATGAAAGAACTATCAAACTCAAAGGTACACATATTTAATCTTACAATTTTTTCCTGATGCTTTTAGAGTATTAAGTCTTTTTTTATTTATGTGACCCATTTTGAATAAATTACTGAGAATAGTGTAAGAAAGAGTTCTAAATTAATTCTTATGCCTATACTTGCATAGTTTTCCATCTCAGCTCCATTTGTTGAGAAAATTACCATTTTCTCACTGAATTATCTTTAAATACCTATAACAATTGAGTTCAACATAGATCTGAGTTATTTCCTAGCAGTCCACTCTATTCCACTGATCTGCCTATACTTATAATGATCTCATGCTGTCTTGTTCGTGCTAAGTTTGTAGTAGATTTATAGATAAGACACTGTGACTCCTCACACTTGGTATTTATTTTAGAAGTTTGCTTTGATTACTTTAGGATCTTAGAGTTTCAATAGATATTTTATGATCATCTTGTCAATATACACACATATCAGAGTGGAGGTTTTGATAGGTATTACACTGAATTTTTAGATCATTTTGGAAAATTTTTCCATTTTACCTCTCTGAATTCTTTTGATGTGTGACAGGATACTTTTCCATGTGTGAAAGACCTTAACACTGTTCAAAAGTGTTTTGTAATTTTCTGTGTGACAGCTTCCATTTCCATTTTAAATTTACTCCAAAGTATTTCATCCTTTCATGCTATTTGTAATGGATTTTTTAAAATTATTCATTACAAATATATAAAAATACAGTGGATTTTACAAATATATAAAAATACAAATTCATTACAAATATATAAAAATTCAATGGATTTTACAAATATATAAAAATACAATGGATATATAAAAATACAAAGGATTTTATTTTCAACCTTACATTTTATGTTAGTGTTTAATTTAAGTTCCACTAGTCTTTTGGCACAGATTCTCTGAGATTCATTCCATGTAAAATTATGTCATTTAAATAGGATGGAAGAATAAAGAATTCTTGCTTTCCAATATGGATGCCTTTAATTTTCTTGTATGATTTTTCTATATGGGTCCTTTGACACACTGTGAAATGAAAATAAGGGGTGGACAACTCGGGTTATTTAGTGTTGTAGGAGGAAATGTTTTGTCTTTCACTATTATGTGTAACAGTGAGTGTGTGTGAGTGTGTGTGTGTGTGTGTACGTGTTATAGACTTTATCTTCACCAAAAAAAGGCACATTTTGTTCTCCAAGGAAGTTGAGATCACCGTGGGCATGATCACCCTGATCGCGGCTCAGTTCTCTCCTGTACACCCCCATGTACTATCTCCTCAGCAGTCTGTCCTTCATTGACATCTGCCATTCCACTGTCATCACCCCCAAAATGCTGGTCAACTTTGTGACAGAGAAGAATGTCATTTACTACTCTGAGTGCATGACTCAACTCTACTTTTTTCCTTGTTTTTGGTATCTCAGAGTGTCACATGTTGGCTGCAATGGCATATGACTGCTACATTGCTATCTGTAACCTCTTGCTTTACAATGTCACCATGTGTCCTCAAGTCTGCTGCTGGATGGTAGCTGGGTACACAGCACTGGTTTGGTTGGTGCCATGGCTCACACAGTCTGCATGCTGAGTGTGCTTTTCTGCAAGGAGGATGTAATAAACCATTTCTTCTGTGATCTTTTCCTACTACTGGAGCTCTCCTGCTCCAGCACTTTTATCAATGAGATAGTGTTTCTGTGCTTCACTGAGTTTAGTATTCCTCTTCCAACTCTGACTGTGCTCAGCTCCTACATTTTCACCACAGCCAGCATCCTCCACACTTGCCCCACTGCAGCTAGGTGCAAAACCTTCAGCACCTGCAGCCCTCACTTAGCAGCAGATTCTCTCTTCATTTGTTCTGCTGCATTCATATCCCTGCGGCCCTCGTCATTCAGCACCATTGACCAAGGGAGAGTGTTCTCTGTGTTTCGCACCATTATCTTCCCCATACTGAATCCCCTGAACTACTATCTGCAGAATAAGAATGTTAAAGTTGCCCTTAATAAGATCTTTGAAAAAATAAATTTCATATGAAATAATCCAGATAAAGAAATAAATCCAGAAAAAAAGTATATGTCCACAAGTCATGTGATTTTTGCTAGAGCTTAATTACTTGGACTAAAATTACCATTTATAAGGCAAGATTGATAGAGTTAATGTCTCACAAGATGGCCATTCTCTAGGGTTGCCTAGAATCCATCTACACACAGTATCTTAATTTTATAAATTTCAGATTCCTTCATGTGATTGATTACCCTTGATATGTATGTAACATGTGTCTTCTGTTTGTAATACATTTATAAATTCAGTATATAAATAAACTTCCTTCATTTTCTTTTGTTTCAATAGTGTATGTATCCAGACACCTACACTGTTTTTTTAAAATTTATTTAAAGAGAAAAAATAAAACAGAATAAAGAGTAGCAACAATACAGAATTCCAGGGAAAAAAGTAAAAGAACAACAACAAAAAACCTAAGAAATTATTACTTGACAAATTACATACTGACTTCTTGGAAACAGTTATTCAAATTACAAAGTTAAAACATGTAAAGTAGACATTCAAACAGTGAGACTGTTAACAGTCCTGCTCCACAATCTGACAAAAACAACAATATGGTCATCCATCTTACCCACTCAAATATACATGCAACTATATCAAAAGGGTAAAATTCAACACAACAAAACAGAACAAAATGGATCACAAGAAAGCAATGTAAGAGACATAAATTTCGAAGCTAGACAATTGGAGATACTCACTCTCTATCATATTGACTCTTGTTTTTTTCCAAATAGTTGTCCATATTGTCACATACAGGGAATTCACATGAAACAACACAGTATGGAGTTGATCTGAGCAGGACGAGGAGGGCATTTCAGGTCTTCAAGTCCAGACATTAGGGAAGCCAAGAATGGCTGTCATAGTATCTCTCATTCTCCTCAAAACAGCTGTCCATACCTTCATATGTGTTGAACTTAAACAAGACAAAGCAAGCTAAAATCACTTTGAACAAAAAGTAATAGTTTTGCTGGACTTCACATCATGACATTATGGAATCAGCACTGGGTATTGTAGTGTCTCTTTTTCTTCAAAGTAGTTGTTCATTTCAACATGTGTTATATAGTTTGTTCTCGTAAACTGTATATAAGCTCTACACACACATGAGTCTCTATCTATGTATATCTATCCTTTCTGTATTAGAGGGAAAAACAAAACAAAGCAAGATAAAACAAAACAATTCCTAGAAAAGCATGAGGCAAAAAAGTCACATAAAACCACAATACAAGGTGATTTACAATGTTTACCATGATGTCTCAGCAGTATATAACAACATTAATAAAAACAAAGCATTGGAGACATTATAAGACTTCAAAAGCAAGTAAAAATCAAACCAGAGTGGGTATCTTAGTGAATCTTGTCATCTTCAGTGAAGTTGCCTATACTCTTAGACTTGATGCTATCAATCATAACAGATTTAAATAAAATCAGTCAATACAAAGTAGCAATCTAACAAACCAGAGTCAAATAAGATCAGTCATAATAAGACAGTATAAGTTATAAAGGGCTTCAGATTAAGTTAATAGGAAAATTAGGGATGATTACCATAATATGTCCTCTTATTTTTGGTATAGCTGACCATGTCCTCAAGTCTAGTGTAAGTAGACAAACTGGAACAGCACGTAATCCATCCAAGCAGAGTGGTGAGAATAATGTAAATTTTAAATCTTGTTACCCAATTAACAATATGCTCTGCCTCTCTCTTTTAGACATTTACTCTCCTTTCACTCCCATGGGGTGCACTGCTTATTTTGGGTTCCACTGCCTCCCTAGATAGAGCATCTCAATGGACCCTATCTCCTGATCTACTCTGCCTTTGTTTCTCTCTGTTAATATTTCAAGACCATCTATACTAGAGATTACAGCCAATCTTCTCTGCCTTATTTCTGCTATTCTTTTTTTCTGCCATTGGTTGTTTATTTTTCTGTTCCACTCCACTATCTGTCCCGTTCATTGAGACCTTTCTGCCACTGTTCCTGAAATGCTCATATTCTTGTTCTCTCTCCCTAGAATGTTCTTCAGTATTTTTTGTAGGGTTGGACTGGTGGTCACAAATTCTCCTAGTTCCTCTTTGTCATGGAAGCATCTTGTTTCTCCATTAATTTCCAGAGAGAGTTTTTCAGGGTACATCAATCTGGGCTGGAGGTTGTTTTCATTCAGCACTTGAATTACTTCACTCCAAGATCTTCTTGACCTGATGGTCTATGTCGAGAAGTCTACCATGATTTTGATGGGTTTTCCTTTATAGGTGACCTGTTTCTTTTCTCTGATGGCTTTTAATATTCTGTTCATATATTGAATTTCTGGATCTTGATGATTATGTGTCTGGGTGTAGCTCTGTTTTTGTTGTAGGTGGCTGGCATTCTGTATGCTTCATACATCTGCATATCATTTCTTTTTTCTATGCTTGGGAAATTTTCCTTAATAATTTCTGTGAATAGCCTTTGTAATTCCTCTGTTTTGATTCCTGCTTCTTCATTCACATGCTTTATTCTTAAGTTATAGATCCTCTTGTCATCTTCCAGTCTTTGTATCTTTACTGCCTGCTCCCTTGTTATTTTTAAGAGATCTTCCTTTTCATGATCACACATTGCAAGCCTGTGTTCAATTTTTGATAGTCTATCTTTGGTTTCTTTCAAGCAGTTTTGCCAGCTTTCTATGGAGTCTTTAGTTTCCTGATAAT
>PVJX010032465.1:0-20406 GCA_004027295.1 Dolichotis patagonum
TTTTTTTTTTTTTTTGGTATGTTTGGTAACAGTGAAGGGATTACTAGTATACAGAAAAACAGAGTATATATGGGTAACATTGAAAACTGGAGAATATAGAAAATTCATCTACAGTTACATTTAAAATATTCTACCATGGTCTCAAAGTGCATTCATTTTCCTACAATGACTCACTTTATCTTTCTTTATGGCAGGTTGTATTTTGCTGTGTGTAAATCCCACATTTTCTTTATCCATTCATCTGCTGATAGACACAGAGTCCACTTCCAAATAAACAAGTTTAAAGACTGCATGGCTCCTCTTATGAGAAACCCTAAATATAAAGAGAAAAATAAAAGATATTTTATTAGTAATAGAGAAATAGATCTTCCTCAAAAGGGAAGAGGATCAAAAGATGGAGGAAGTAAAGACGGAGGGGAGGAAAATGAGGTGAAAAGAGGAATTAAGATGTGTTATGTACACATACTAATTCCCGCACATTGTGGACACACGTTCTCCACTATAAAACTAATATGAAAAATGAAAGAAAAAAGAAAAAAACAACACCTTCTCAAAAGAGTATTGACCAGATTAAAAGTTCTCAAATTAATGCTTTGATTAACGACTCCTTTCCTGATATTAACTGACTCCCTCTTGCTTGGAAGACAAAATTTATTTTCATGTATCATAAAAATCTCTTTGTGATCTGATCAAACTCCAACATCTCACAAAGTTGTATTTCTCACTATATATCTCTCTCATTCTGCTCTACAGAAATTTGTGTCTTACTTTCCTGTAATTTCTGTGGATTTTTATTTTTTTATTTTAAAGAGAAAAAAGGAAAAAAAAGAAAAATCAAGAATTGAACAAACCAAGACAACAACAAAATAACAGTAACTATATAGGTTTACAAAACAAGATGGTAAGAATTTAACAATGATTGTTATATTGCATGTTGCTCAGGTTATCAGACACAGGAATAAACAAAACAGGGTTTTAAATATACTGTTTGATTTGTGTAGAATGCTACTGTCTCCTCTATAACTTTACTGTTATAGATTGAATGTGTTTCCCCAAATTTGTATGCTGAAGTTGTAAGGCCCTATAGATGGTATCTTGATGTGAGGCCTTCAGGAGATAATCAGGAGGGTGAGGGTCCCATTATGGGGTTGCTGTCCTTATAAGAGGAAGCTACTAGTCTTCTTTCAACCCTGTCCTGCCATGAGAAGAGGCAGCCATGCAAAAACCAGGAAGAAAGCTCTCTATGACTGGCAAACTAAGTATCTGGCAGCTCTATCTTGAGTTTTCCCAGCCTCCTTCTGTGAAGAATGATTTCCCATTGTTTAAGTCATTGTCTGTAGTATTTCTTTTGTACCAGTTTGTTTAAGACAATTGAATGTTCCCTTTGGTTAAATTCATTTAAGATGAACATATTTTGTTTATGTCAAACTTGTATTTTGAAAGTGATTCACTTCCAAAAAAGATCTGAAGTATAATTAAAATTATTTAAAATATAAAATAGGCCAATTTATGTTTTAAAAGAGAGATTTAAGAAGTCGCCTTAATAAAACATGGTTAAAAACACAAGTCACACTAGATTATAACATTTAGTGAACTCAGTCATATAAATCTAAGAAGTGGATTGCTAGGCTTAATTAACTCTCTTTTATTTGCAGCTATCCTTTATAAAATTGGTGTCTCTTTAGGCAGTAAACATATGTCATGTGATTAATATGTCTGGGAAAATTTAAGTGGTGGCTTATTAATTATGGCTTAGAGAATGCTAAGTAAAACTTAAGCAAAGGAAAGTCAATACATTTGATATTTGGTAAGATGGAAAAAGTCATCTGTCTTCAATTAATTCATGATTTTATCATTCAAGCAAATTATGGAGGGAAATGAGGCATTTCTTATCTCAGGACGTAGTAAACTGATTCAGAGTATTTTTTCAAGGAATCCTTTAGATTAGAACTAACCTCTGTGACTCTTCATGTGGCCTGTGGTTTTCTGACAGCTCACATCCAAAGCTATCATTTCTACAACTTAGAAAGACTCAGGATTCGCCCAGTTCAGCAGCTGAGTAGTGGTGAAGATGGAACTTTGCAGTAATTTCTTTTCATTCTTTAAAAATGTTGAACTTTTTGAAATTTCATTTGGTGTTCAGTGCATGTAAACATTTATGAATGTAATGCATACAATTGATTATGGTCATAGCAGAGTTACGAGAGATCAATATTGGTCAACACAAGACAACTATGAAAATGCTATACATTTATTGGATATTAATGAGGTCCAGCAAAGAACAGTTGAAATATTTAGAAAATATTAATCAGAAGTTAGGTAATTTATTAGTTTATAAAGTATTTTAAAATTAGTTTTCTTCTACATATCCTCTAAAGTTTGTAGTTCAGAATCAGATGGTAATTTAAATATTGAAAATAATTAAAATTTTAAGGTCAGTTTTATATTGTATATCTCATTTTGGGGGTCAATTCTTATTGTTGAACTATAATAGCATAAATATTGCTCTCTCAAACCTTCATTTATTTACTTGATTATTTTTAAATTTTGGTGGAGCAAAACATAGATTATAACATGGATTAAGATTGGAGATCAAAAATGAATCATTAGATGAATACACCTGCTAGTTCTTCATTCAGCAAAAGATTTAAAACATGATTTGCACCCAAGAAACATCTTTTATGTTCCTTTCTGTCATTAGTCATCTGCCCCTAAATAATTGCTGTCTGGTTTCTATCACCCAGGAGTACTTATGGGCATTCATTTAAGTAGTGTTGTAGTCAGGGGTTGTGCAGAGAACAATTAAAATCAGGACATGGAGTTTGTAATATTGTTTTATGATGGTCACCCAGAGTTAACACAAGAAAATGCAGGAAATCTATAACACCAAAGACATAGAATATTTAGCCAAGGACCTGAATCCCACAGCAATGTCCCACATTAGTCCAGATGAAGACCCAGAGCTCATGACCATGCCCCCCCATGAGTCCAACTGGATGTCTAGAGCCCACAAGAAGGACTCACACCAGTCTCTTTTATGGATCTGTGCTGGGAAGCCCAAAGGTCAGTGGTAGAAACTAGGAATTTATGCCAGCAGGGTGAAGGAGCTGTGCTGGTAGGTTAAGGGTTCTATGCTGGAGCTGAGAATTCACACTCACAACAAAGACCAGGGCTGTCCTGAAAAGCACCACAGCCATCCTCAGTGACTCAGAGGACCCGAGCTCCTCCAATGCCAGGAAGCCAGTGTGACCAGCTCATCCTGGTCACAGGAAGCAGCACATGTCTTCCCCTCCAGAGCCAGGAAGCAATGCTTGATGTGAGGACCAGAGCTTCTACCGGAGAACCAATAGTTCAAACAGCAACACGTAGGAGAACACACCATACCGCAACACCTCAACTCATTAATGCATCTCAAAGCCTTTCTCTTCCCCTTCTCCAAGTCTCTACTTATGCTGGCAACTTTCCCCAGTTAAAACATCTATGCTCAGCAGCATGGTGATTTAATTCTTCTGGCGCTAAGTTGACCACCAGTTTTTAATCTATAACAAGTGACTACCATAAAGGAAACTGTTACTAGCATAAGAAATTATATTTTGAGTGTATCACTAAGAATAGAATAGCTTATGTTACTTTAAAGATAGTAACCAAAACTAGTTTCCAAAGACATTTCTCTAATTTAGTTTCTCAGAAGTGATATGAAAGACATTTAATTACTCCAAATCTTCATTCATGGTTTTGATAGCCTTGTACGTATATATATATCATATTAGTGTTCTCATGAGTATATAGATAATTTTAATTATTTTATGGTTAGTATATGTCTAGTTTGAAAAATCTTTACAAATGCCAAAGTCATGAAGGTAGTATTTTCTCCTTTTATAACTTTAGTGTTTTAGCTTGCACATTTAAAGTTCACATGGAATTGTGTTTTGGGCTGTATGGTGTAAAATAGAGGTCAGGTTTTCTATAGCCAATTTTACCTATTTTTTTTTTATAAAAGTCACTTTTCCCCACTGCCTTGAGGTACCACATAAATTATAAAACTGATGTAGTCATAGGTGTGTGAATTTGTGCTCATGTGGTAATCTAGTGATATATATTGCTCAGTTTCTATCCTAACACAATACTGTATTATTATTGTAGATTTACATCTTAACATTAGGCTGGGGAATACTCCCTCCAACTGTTTTTCTCCAGGAGTAAATTAGTCAATCTTAGCTCTTTAATTTTTCTTATAAATTTAAAAATCAGCTTAATTTACCAAAATTTTGATTGAAAATGCATACTATCTAAAGAAAATTTTCTTTAAAAATCGATTTTTATGTTCCTTATGAGGAGTTGGTATATGTACATAAAACATTTTAATTCTTTTACAAATTCCTTCCCTCCTCACTAGTATATCTCATAAACATATACTTAACAAGGGAGATCAAGATATGGATGAAAAGGAAGGGAAAAGTCACACACACAAAAAAGTAATTACAATATGTTATTTACATGTACCAATTTCCCAGAATGTAAGCATTATGTATTACAATAATGTACTCACAAAAACTTTTTTTAAATGATTTAAAATACTGAATCATTTAATCACTGACTTAACTTGGCTCTCTGTTTATTTAGGTCCTTTAAAATCTCACTCATGCGTAGGCCTCTGTAGAGACCATCTATGAACTTTGTTGGATCAACTTTGAGATATTTAGGACTGTAGTGGGCATTATTTTGTATGTATATTTTTCTTTTTATATGGTGTGAGTGTATAGATATAATTGATATTTACATCTACCTTGCAATAGGCAAACTTTCTAAAATGTATTCTAAAACTTTACTTGTAGAGTTTTTAAATTTATCATACACATAGCAATGTCATTTGTGAATAGTGAAAATTCTCTAGTTCCATTACAATATTTGTGTTTTTTAATTTTTTATTTTTGTTTTATTACTTGTGATAATTCCTTCAAAAGAATGCTAAATAAAAGGAACAAGACACATCTTGCATTTTAGTTCTGTCCTATTAGGACTTACATTAACTAAGATGATTTTAACAGGAATGTTTTATTATATTAAAGAAAAGTTCCTCTATTTCTCTGTTTTTAGAAACTTTTTTATGAAGAAGTATAGAATTTTTTGAAAGCATTTTGCAACTATTCAAAAATGCTGTTTTCTTATTTGTTTGAAAAAGATGATGAGTTATAACAATTTATGTTTGGATGTACAGCCAAATTTGCATTCCTTGAATTAACTGCAATTTTCCATGATAGATTATGCTTTGTACATAACAGTATGTAGGTTTTACTTTTTTGTATATGTTCATATGAGAATGATCTATAATTTTTTAAACTATAATTGTCAAGTTTGCATAAAGGTTATGTTGGTCTCAAAATTAGTCAGGGAAGTCTGCCAACTTTTGAAATTTTATGAAAGAATTTCTGTAGATCAGTGCTTTTCTCTTTTTGGTAAACATTAGTGTCATATTTTCATTTTTTTGAAGACATTTGATTCAGTTTGTTCTTTAATTATAGTTTCAAGTACTGTAATACATTTTAAACTACTAAAATGGTGTTTTTGTTGCCAGTTTTGGTAAAAGTTTTTCAAGAAATTTGACTGTTCATCTAAATTTTCATGATTTCTTTTCCCTGTATTGTTTATATAGAATTTACTTTTCAAAGGAGTTTTAAATTCATAACAAAACTGAACAGAAAATACTGAGTTCTCATACATTTTTTCCAACATAAACAACAGACACCATTCCATAATGGTGCACTTATTATATTAGTACTAGGTGCTTTTGATGCTATATATTATTTAAATTTCAACAAATATATTACAACTGGTACCCATTGTAGAATATCCTACAGAATACTTTCACTGCCTTAAAAATGCTCTGCCCTATTCATCATTTTCTATTCTAATCCCTGGAAACCAGTGATCTTTACATCGTCTCCTTGGACTTGGCCCTTCCAGAATGTCACATAGTTGGAATCATATGGTGTGTAATCATGTAGATTTGACTTAGTAACTTTCATCTAAGGTTTCTCAAGGAATTTCCATGGTTAGATAATATTTCTTTGTTAGTACTTCTATTTCCTGATGCAAGGTAGTTTATCTCTCTGTTCACTTATTGAGGACCATCTTGTTTGCTTCCAACTTTTGGGAACTATGAATCAAGCTGCTACCAACAGCGTGGTGTAGTTTTCTGTGTGGATCCTTTAAAATATATCTTGATGTTCTTTTTTCAATTTCTGATATTAAGAATTAATAATTTTCATTTTCTCTTTCTCCCTATCCTTTTGCTAGGAATGTGAAAATTTTATTAGTTTTCAGAAAGGACCAACGCTTAACTTTGTCTCTAATGTACATCTGCTTTCTATTTCACTCCTTTATTATTTTTAATATCTCTAATATTTCCTTTCTTAGATGTTCTTTAAGATTAACTTGAAATACTTTTCTAGCTCCCTTGGAAAGGATCTTGGATCACTGATTTCAAATCTTACTTTTTTTAAATTGTGGCAAAATATGCATAATACTAAAATTATTGTCTTAACCATTTAAAGCATACATTTCAGTAGTATTAATAATCTTTTTGTACAACAGATAGCTAGCTAGAACTCTTTTGTCTTAAGACTGAAACCTTAAATCCACTAAACATGGGCTCTCACCCTTCTTTCTTCATAAACCATCCTTTATTTCCTGTCTTTGTGATTTTAATTACATTACATATTTCATATGAATGGAATCATACCAAAATTGTCCTTTTGTCACTAGCTTATTTCATTTAGAATAATTCACTCATGTTGTAGAATGTGATAAGATTTCTTCTTTTTAATGTTGATGATATCCCATTGTATATTCATACTACATTTTTTATTCATTCATCTGTTATTATATATTTGAGGTACTTCCACTTTGTTATCATGAATAGTGCTTCTGGGAATATGGGAGAGCATAGATGTATGATCTCTCAAAGATCTTGCTTTTGGCTATATACCCAGAGTAAGAGTGAATGATAATTCTATTTTTAATATTTTGAAAAATTTCTACACCATTTTCTGTAATACATCTCCACCAATAGTGCACAAAGATTTGATTTTTTCCTGAATATTTGCCCATGATTATCTGTTTATTCTTTTATAGTAGTCATCCTAATGGTAGCAAAATGGTGATATCATTGAATTTTATATTTTCATTCTCTTATAAGTAGTGATATCAATCATTTTTATATGAGTATTGGCTATATGCATATCTTTATTCAAAAATTGCCTGTCAAGCCCTTTGCCTAGTTTTTAATTGAGTTTTTTTAGTTTTAGTTTTTTTCCTGAGTTGTAGAAGTTCTTATATATTGTATATACTAAACATATTGAGTGACTAATTTGTAAATATGTTCTCTGTCTTGTTGCCTTCCCATTATACTGATTGTTTCAGTTGGTGTGCAGAAATTTTAAAGATTTTATGTAATTCCCTTGTCTATTTCTGTTTCTGTTATCTAACCATTTGATGTTCTATCTCTGGAATAATATGAAAATCCTATGTCCTTAACTTCTTTGCCAACACTGTCTTCAAGTTTTAAAGTTTAATCCATTCTGAGTTAATTTCTATACAAGGTAAGAGTCCAAGTGAACTTTTTTGTTTGTGGACACCATTTGTTGAAAAGACTTTCTCAATTGTGTGGTCTTGGAATTCTTATCAAACTTATCTAGCCAAAAATCCAAGGTCTTATTTCTTGGTTGTCTATTTTGTTTATTTGCCTACATATCTATCTTTACGCCAGTTCCACATTGTCTTCATTTCTGTGGCTGTTTCATATGCTTGCAAGTCAAGAAGTATGTCTTCCAAATTTGACTTTTGTTTTCAAGATTGTTTGATTATTTGGAGCTCTATAAAATTCCATATAAATTTTAGGATTTTTTTCAAAAAATTACATTGGTATTTTGATTTACATGGCATTGATTCTATAGATTGTTTTAGGTAGATTGGACAGTTTAACAACATCAAGTCTTTCAATTTATGATCATGAAATTACTTGCCCTTTATATATCTGAATGTTCTTTTATTTATATATATATATTTTTAATTTTTATTTTTTACAAATACATGTTTGCAGTACATAATGTTTGCATTACTTGTGAGGAGTTGACACATGTATACAACATACTATTTTCTTAGCCTCTTCTTCTTCCCTCCCTCCCTTCTAGCTCTAATCCCTTCTCATTTGAGAATGATCTACCTTCCTACTTCCTATTATCTATCTTTTATTTTGCTCATATATTTTGTATTGTCATATAAGAGAATATGATATTTAAGCTTGTGTGTGTGATCTATTTCAATTAATGTTATGATCTCAAGGTACATCCATTATCTTACAAATGATTCAAGTTTATCTTTCATTATGGCAGAGCAGCACTTCAATTTATTTCTTTTGACAATGTCCTATGGTTTTCAGTGGACAAATCTTTTACCTCATTGTTAAGTCTAATCCTAATATTTAATATTTTTTGATGCATGGAAAATGAGATCATCTTCTTAATTTCATTCCATGTAAATTGTTACCAGAGTATAGAAATGAAATGGATATTATACTCTTCTACCCTGCAACTTTACTAAATTTATTCAGTAATTTTAAACCATTTTGTTGAACTTTTCATGGTGTTTTACATTTAAGATTTTCATCTGCAAACAAAGATAATTTTACAACTTTTCCACGATGGATCACTATTTTTTTCCTCTGCTTTAATCATTCTGCCTAAATTATCATGTACTAAATTGATTGATAGACCTGTCTGATTAGACAGGTCATCCTTATTTGTTCCTGATCTTAAACTTTTATTTTTTCCACTGATGACTCTTAGCTATGGGTCTTTCATATACAGATTTTATTATGTTGAGATATTTTCTTTTACATCCTAGTTTGTTGAGGATTTTTTTCTCTTTGTTGGAGTTTTTAAAGATTTTTTTATTATTTCATGATTTAGTATTCATATATATATATTATTTTCAGAATTTATCTTTTTTCTAGATCATCCAATTTGATGGTATAAAATTATTCATAATGTTTTCATTCTTTTATTTAATTGGTTTTATTATGTTTTGTTTTGTTTGATTTTATTATGTGATGGTATGAAAAGCTATTTTGAAGAAAATGATACATTATGGTAACCATTGTTGATATCCTATCATCTTATTTTGAAGTCCTATAATGCTTTTATTCTTTTTTTTTGATTGGTTCTATTCTGTTGTGTTTTAATTGATGTTAATATGTATGATAGTTCAGACAACTGTTTTAAAGAAAATGAGACATTATAAAAACCATTGTTCATTTCCTGTTCTCTGTTTTTGAAGTCCTGAATGCTTTCATTCTTTTGTTTTGATTGGTGTTAGTCAGTTTTCTGTTATTTGATTTCAATATATGTGAATGTATGGACAGCTATTTTGAAGATAACAGGAGACATTGTGGTAGCCATTGTTGATTTCCTATTGTCTTGTTTTAAAGTCCCATAATGCTTTCATTCTTTTGTTTTGATTGGTTTTATACTATTTTGTTTTGTTTCATTTTATTGTGTGTAAAGGTATGGACAACTATTTTGAAGAAAATGAACCATTATGGTAGCCACTGTTGATTTCCTGTTGTTTTGTTTTGAAGTGTTGAAGTGTTACCTGTACTGTCCTGTTGGGATTTGTTATGTTCTTTTTGATTTTGTTTTATTGTCTTTAAAATAAAAAATATTTTTAAAATATTCTCTTATAATTCCTTATACTTCCATAACAAGTTTTATACCTCTTTTCAGTTCTGATTTTATTAAATTATTAATTATTAATGTAGTTGAGTTTATACATTTCATCTGCTAACAATAACTCTTGGGTCGGGGATTTAACTCAGTGGCACAAGCACTTGCCTGGCAAGTGCAAGGTTATGAATTTGATCCCCAATACAAAAAAACCCCAAAACACCCCAAAATCTCCTAAAAGTAACTCTTAGTGTCATTGATTACTTATACTGCTTTTCTATTCTCTAATTTATATCTACCCTATATAAGACTCTTTTTTCAGCTAACTTTGTGTTTAGCATATTCTTCCTTTCCTGGTTTCTTAATTTAAGTTGCTGTATTTCGGTTGTTGATTTGAGAGTTTTAATGTTTTTAAATGTGATTAGTGTCATTAATATCCCTCTTACTACTGCTTCCACTCATTTGTTTTGGTATGTGTGTTTTTGTTTTTAATTTGCCTTCAGATAGTTTCTAAATTCTCCTAAGATTTCTTATTTGGCCCATTGTTTGTATAAGAGCACACTGTTAAATTCTTACATTCTTGTGGGTTTTCTTGTTTTCCTTCTTCTATTGATTTCTTGTTTCATTCCACTGTGGTCAGAAAAAGTGATATAAATCTTTTTAAATTTGTTAAGACTTGTTTTATGAATAATATATAATATATCACTCTAATTTTTGGTGTGTATATACCTATAATTGTTACATCTTCCTAAGAACTGAACTTTTTATTATAATATAATGTCTTTGTCTATTGTACAAATTTTTAATAAAGTTTCATTTAATTGGCATTTAATTGTACCTATTTCTTGGGTTTTTGACACATACACATTTGGTTATGATCAAATCAGGGTAATTAGCATGTCTGTCATCTCAATTGCTGGTCACTTATTTGTAGTCAGAGAAATCAAAACTTTTTCTAAATATTTTGAAGTATATGGTACATTATTGCTAACTGTAGTCCCATCCTTGGGCAGTGAATACCATAATTTATTCTTCCTGTGTAATTGTAACTTTGTGCCTATTGACAAACCTCATCCCATCTTTGAGCCTCCCTACTTTTCACAGCCTTTGGTAACCACTGTCCTGCTCAGTATGAGATTAATGTTTTTAGACTTCACACGTAAGTGAGGTATTAGTATTTCTGTGTTTGGTTTATTTCACTTAACATGGTTTCTTCCAGGTTCATCCATGTTGTTGCAAATTAAAGGACTCCATTCTTTTTTATGGCTAAAAGGTAGTGTTCCACTGTATATATGTATTGCAATTTCTTTATCCATCAGTTGATGGGCATTGGATGATTCCATACCTTTAATGTTGTGCACAGTGCTGTAATAACATGGACATGCAGGCATGTACTTAGCATATTGATTTTATTTTATATGCCCAATGGTGTGATTGATAGATCATATGGTAGTTCTAAGTTTTTGAGTACCTCATACTGTTTCCCATAATGGTAATGTTAACTTACATCCCCACCAATAATGTGTAAGGGTTCTCTTTTCTTCTTATCAACATGGATACTTGTTATTTCATATCATTTTGAAAATTACCATTGTAAGTACAGTGAAATGATATCTCATTGTGGTTTTGACTTGGATTTCCCTGATTATTATTGTTCTTAATCATATTGGCCATTCATATCTTCTTTTGAGAAATATTTGTTCAGACTATTCTTTTTTAAATAAGATTATTTTTAAATAAAATTATTATTTTTTTCTTATTGCATTGTTTAAATTCCTCACGGATATTGGATATTAACCCCTCATCAAATGTGCTCTTTGTGAAACTTTTCTTCCTTTCTGTGTTTCCTGTCTTCACTCTTTGTGCAGGCTTTTAATTTGTTGAATTTTATTTTAGTTCCTTGGCATTTCAGGTATTGTCCCAAAAATCCACACCCATACCAATGTTATGAAGTATTTCTCATAGTTTTCTTTAATAGTTTCATAGTTTGGAGTTTGACATTTAAGTAACTCATCATTTGTAATTGATTGTTGTGAGCTGTGAGACATAGAGATCTAGTTTTATTACTCCGAATGTGGCTATCCAGTTTTCCCAGTATGAACTGTTGAAGATGCAGTCCTTTTTCCAATGTGTGCTCTAGGGATTCTCTTACTCAGGAGTTCCCCCTGGTGTTTGCCTGCATTACAAGCAGGCTTTCCAGTGCCTGGTATTGGTGACTCAACTAGTGTTTGCAGGCACCTTCAGACTCTGGTGATGTTGCCTGCCATTCTTCTCAGTTGCTCCAATCTGCCAAATATGTTTGTATCAATAGAGATGATCCCTGATTTACAATGGTTTCATTTACTTTTTTTGAAATTGATGATGGTGTGAGAGCAGTAGTGTGTATTCAGGATAAACTATAGCTCAAATTTTGAAGTTTGACATTTCCCCAGGCAAATGATATGTTGTAGAATACTCTCCCAATGCTGTGCAGAAGCAGTGGGTACACATCTAAGACTTTCATATGATCATGAAGGTAAATAGCCTATATTCTATAATGTGTGCATTACTAAGCTATGGTGTTGGGCACATTAAATGCATTTTTGATGTGCTATTTTCAAATCTTATAGATTTATTGGGACACTTTTGCAGTGTAACTAAAAGGCATCTGTAGTTGGATATGGAAAATACAGAAATTGATCCCTTGGAAGATCCTTCCTCTCTGAATTAAAACACTAGATATATTTTCTAATCATTTCCCTCCCCAGGGGGAAATGTTTTCCACCCTGCCATGCTGTAGGTTTTGGTGACAGAGTGCTAGTAATTTTCCTTCTCTGTTTTGATGTAGTTTGCTTTGCTTTCACTTAAGGTGCAAGAATCTCTAACTGGATTTCTGAATATTTCACAAAGGCTTTTGGTACATATGTTATTGAAATCTCTGTGGTAGGAGGCAGGTCTGATGTTTCCTATTCTGACATTTTTCAGAACTCACTCTCCTTCCTAGTATTTGTTAGTATATGGATTTAAGGTATACATGTTTTCTTGAAGGTATAGCTTAAACTTCATTTAACAATCTTTCGTATTGTATTTTCATTGTAATTAAATTCAAAATATTTTCTGGCTTATATTGTGTGTGTTTTCTAAGACTATTGTGTTGTTTCTTTCTGTTTATCAGTTTCAAAATATTTAGAATTAGCTGGCTATGGTGGCACAGCCCTATAACTTCCACCACTCAGGTAGGGTCAGGGTTACCCTAACCCTAACCACAAGTTTGAGGTCGATCTGGGTTACACCATTATTTTAAGGTCATCCTGAGCTACATAGTGAGACCTTGTCTCAAAAACTACTTAGAAGTTTTCCAGTTGTTTTCTGTTATTGGTTTCCAATGTAACATTCTGGTCAAAGAATATGCTCTTTGAAATTTCACTTCTTGTGAAATTTGTTCACATCCAATTTAGAGACCCATATGTTGTCTATTTTGGCAACTGCTTCCTATACATGTCAATCAAACATGAAATTGGCACTTGCTATATAGATTTATCTAGCTATTGATTAGGTCTTTTTGTATCATTCATGAAATGCAGTTCTGTATACTTTAATACGTAGTAGGAGACATCTACTATTCATGTTAGATCTTAAGGCAAGCTTTGATTTCCCCCATTCATTATGATGTTTGTTTTGGGCTTTCCATATATGATCTTTATATTTTATTGAGAATTTTTATCATGAATAGATCTTGAGTTTTTTGTTAAGCATTTTCTCTCCATCTATTGAAATGATCATGTAATTTTTATGTTTTATTCTCTTAATATGGTTTTTACATTGATTGCTTTATTTATATTGAACCATTCTGATTTATTTGTTTGATAATTTCATGTTTTGGGTCATCTTGAGTTTGACATCAATTGTTTTTTCCTTGAGAAGTGGTTACATTTTTCTTGGTTTTGCATGTTTAGGAGTTTTAGTTTGTAAACTAGACATTTAAAATGTTATGTTAGTGTACTCTTACCATAGAGAATGTTGATAATTTTTAAAATTTGACAATTTTTGTTATTTTGTTCAAACAATCATCTCTCTTTTGCTCAGACTGCAAATTTCATCTCACATTTGTGTGTATTTCCCAAGTCTTTGTTGTGCTGATTTTGTATTACTAAAGAACAGCTCATTGTGGGTTTGAGATTTTAATTGCACATATGCAACGAATACAGAAGCGAATACAGAAGAAGAAGAATGAAATCTCCTTCTCCAGCTTTGTCTGTTTTAGGACTGTATCCTTTTCTGTCTACTCATATAGGATTATTTTCCTAGTGCTAAACAAATGAGGTTTCATTTGAGATTTTAGACATCAGCTGCTCCTTCCCTGCTGTTTCATGGCCATATCCAGTCTTTGGAGTGAAGTTGAGAACAGCAGAGCAAGTTACCTCATGCATTTGCTTCTCCAAACTGTGAGACTATTCTGTAATACACTTTCTGTGTGTAATTGCCTTGATCCTTATGTGCTTGTGTGTGTGTGTGTGTGTGTGTGTGTGTGTGTACAGTTTAGCTTGTATGCAAAAGAAGGAAGGGATGGGATGCACTGAGCAGACACTTATAACCAGAAATTGTGTATATATTATAGTTTGAAATGACCATCTGAATATCATTGACATTTCAGTGCTTACCTCTGTTTCATAGTTTTAAAAAGAAGCTATTAAATATTTGTCTTTATACCTAGTGAGTTAAAAAATTATACCTAGTGTATTAAAAAATACTACCACTATCCCATTACTGCAACAGTATTTTAAAAAGTGAATATTTTCTTCCTCCTGGTCTAAACTGTTTTGATATAATGTCCTTTAAGTAACTCTATTGCAATTCATTAGCTTTTTAAAAAAATCTAGATATGATTTAGTTAATTGAAGCATTTAAGAAAAGACAGTATACTTTGGTCTTTAAATTGTTCACTAGCTAAATCTTGCTAAAAGTCTTTTCTTAGTATAAAAAGAAAAAGTGTTGCCTATGGGAAGTTTTAACTAAATTTCTCCTCCATATATGTATTGGTCAGCTTTTATGCTCCTGAGGCAAAATATATGATGCCTGGAGCTTACAGGGAGAAATGGTTTATTATGATTTCAGAGGTTTCAGTCCATGGTCAAAACGTTCCAAAGTATAAAAGCATCATGGTGGAAGTGGGGTGGTAGAACAAAGCCATTCACTTTATGGCCAGTAAGATGTAGAACATAGAGGAAGGGTGCCAGGAGGAGGTACACAGAGCATCCAGCTACGGCATTGGTGGATTGATGCTCCAGTGGGTACGGTGCCTCCATGATCCTTCCAGTCACATCTGCAGGAGTCTCTTAATGCAGTCATGTTGACAATTAAGGCTCACCACAAAATACATCCATTTAATGAATGCAAGGTAAGGTCTTACATTTCTCTGGTTCTTTTTGTCAGTAGAATATAAGGAACATACAATAAAGTAGGTCTCCAGAATTCTTAAACTGTGCCTCCGCAGCTTGGTTGGTTGATGAGGCTATGTTTCCCAATATGAATATGCATTTTGTATCAACATTTTCTTTTCCCACTCTCACTTTTAGTTCTTCTGCCTTCTTGAATTGAACAAGTGTTCTGGCTGTCTGGAAATGTGGTGTCAATGTGACAAATATATCTTTCCAATTTCTGGATTATTTAGATTACAGAAAGTAGGTAGGTGGTACATAGAAAGTTTCTAGCCTAACACAAATTACAAACAGGAAATAAAGAAATTCTTTTCATGAGGATCATGAATTCCAAGAGAGGACCAGAATTATTGGGGTGTGGAAAACTGGAAGTGACGGTATTTGACAACTTACAAACTTTATCATGAAAAGTGTGTTTTTCCAGATTGGCATAGAAATTGGGGATAATAAAAGAGAAATGTATCACTGAGAACATTACATGACACATACTTCAAAATAATTTTATTCATATTTTGTTGATATAGTTCATAAACTAAATGATTAATAGCAAAATAGGTAGAAAAAAGATAGCTTTAAACTACAGGAAACAGTGCATACCAATTTTCCACCAAAAATGAATTTTTAGTTGAGATGAAACTTTATTTTTGCCATCTTTTAAATGAAAAGAAATTTAATCTGGTCCAAAACTGTCAGGCAGTTAATATCAGGAAGTTATTCAAAAGAGAAGAAACAAATCTTCCATTTAAAAAAATTAATAGCTGTTATTACAAATCAATGACCTTTTGTCTGTGGCCAAGAAGTTACACAAAATATCTGGAGAGCAGCAGTGCAACAAAGCTAGGGTGATTCTATTATCCCAGCTTCTCCACTATAGTTGGATATTAACCAGGCAATCCTCCTGCCATGCTCACTTAGAGGATGGGCTGCATAAAAATAAATTACAAAGAGGATTCTGACATGTTCTTTACACCTGCTGTTATGTCATGGTATAAATTCATGGAGTACAGTGACATTTAAATTGGAAAATCAGAAAAGAAATCTGTATATATTAAAATAATAAATAGTTTTCCAGCAAATATGGATAGTTTTAGTATTTCTAGTTAGAAAACCATGAGTGGAAGGATAGAGTAAGCAGAGAGAAAAGTAAATTGTATAACTGCTTCTTTGTTTTTAGAAAGGGTCAAATGATTATGTGACCATAGTGCTAACATTTGATATTATATTATATTGCATTATATATTACAGCACATACTATTAACATGGGATTAGTCAACCTTTATTTTTGATAGAGTCAAGAAATTTGATATTTTCTCTTCTTACGAAGGTGTCCTCCCCACCACCCAAGACTGCTTCTGTTTTCCCCATAGATCTTCTCTGATCAATCACCAGATTCACTACAAAAACTTCACTATTAAACACAGTTCTTTTGGAACATGCCTTCAAGAGTCATCAGGAAACCTTTTTCCTAATTTTAGCTACATGTAAGTTTCTATTAGTATTTTAAAAAAATGATTGCAAAATAAACTTTTATAATTTTTAAACTTTTAGTAATGTTTTACTTTGTTTTATTAGTACACGTTTGCAGTTCATACCATCAGCATTCTTCCTGTGGAGTCGGTGCACGTATATAGCACATCTTCACGGCTTTTTCACCCCTTCCCCCACCATCCCTCCATCTCTTGAGCCACCTTCCTTCCTTTTGTTTCTTCTCTATCACTCAGTCAAGAGTTAATTCATCTCACTCCTAACTCATGTGATAAATATCAAATTGGTGTGAACATCTTAAAAATACAGAGAAACCTGAAGGAATAAAAATCAAGTTCTAGGAGACTTTCCTGGAAAGGACTATGGAATTTTAAATAAACAAGCAACATGCATTTGGGGGACAGAGGACTGACAGAGAATAGAATGAAGGGTAGGTGCCTAATAGAACTGGCGTAGGGAACCAGATAAGGTCTGTGCCACTGGAAACCTGATGCAGCCTTGGAGTGGGAGCTGATGCACCTCAGTAGGGTCTCTGGGAGAAAGAAAAGCTTTTCTGAGTTTGAGCTTGTAAATGTCAAATCATAATCTCTTCACTAATCAAGTCATCCCACGATATTCTTCTCCTCACTCTCAAAATACTGATTGTAGTGGGTCACCTTCTTCACTCACAAAAATGATATGATGATAATGATGATGATGACAATAATAAAAATAACCGAACTCCATTAACATTGGCACCCACCCAGCTCTTTCTCAATATTTCTTCTTAGGAAAGTCTGGAACCTTACATTCTTGCTCTGTATCGCCACCCTCTTTGTCTCAAACTCTGCTTTCTGTGGGGGCCAGTGTTCACCTTTCTCTGACAGAAAGGACTGAAAAAGATCATTGTTTCTCCAGTACCCCATAAGTAGTTGTCCTTCTCAGATACAATTCATCTGTCGGCCCCAAATTCCAATTGCTGACCACTGGACAACCTTTAACTAAATTAGTGTTAACCTTCCAGTAAAGTGCTTATCCATTTGCATGACTATAGCTGATAATTCTCCTAAGACTTTCAAAGATAACTATGCAAAACAACAAAATTAGTTATATTCCTACCACCATGTTTTGAAAGCCTACATTGTTATTATTTTGGGCTCTTTTTTATAGTTATTAATTTGACTCTTGCTTATTTTTCTTATACTCTGTTTTGCTTTTCCCTCTAATACAGAAAGGATCGATGTACATGTATAGAGTTATATTTGCCTAGAACTTCACCTAAAGAGTTCAGCAGAATTGATTTTAGTATGTGTGATGGTATGAACAGCCACATTGAAGAAAATGAGACATGAAGATAGCTATTGTTGATTCCTATCATTTTTTTGAAGTCTAATAATGTGTTTATTCTTGATTTTGTTTGGTTTTAGTCTATTTTCAATTATTTGATTTCAATATGTGAGAAGATATGGAAAGCTATTTTGAAAAATACAAGAGACATTATGGTAGCCATTATTGATTTCCTATTGTCTGCTTTTGGAAACTCACAAGGCTCTCATTCTTTTGTTTTGATTGCTTTCATACTATTTTTTTTTGTATTAACTTATTGTGTATAAGGGTATGGACAGCTATTTAGAAGAAAACAAGAGATATTATGGTAGTCACTGCTGATTTCCTGTTGCCTTGTTTTGAAATTCTGTGTTTTTTGCATTGGTTTACTCTGGTATGTTTTGTTCTGTTTTGTTTTATTTTTTTAAAATAAAAAAAGTGCTTATCCAGAATAAACTATCCAGTCTAAATAATTTCTACCACTGTGTAGATATTTTACTTTTCGTGTCCTTCACCAAAATACACTGTTAAGTTTCATTTGGCCCCATAGTATCACCTGGGGATAGCATCAATTTTTCCATCAACTGTCTTTGTAAATATATTGCTCATTATTTAAAAATACATCTCAATTTATCATAGTTAGACATTTTAAGAAAAAATAAAAAAGAAATGCAGTGAGATCAGTTTGGAAATATTGAGTAAATAGGAAGAAAGAGATAAACTAATAGGAATGGAGATCATGGCACTGTTTTAAGATATAAAACAGAAATAGAATTGTTCAAACCTGGCAGCTGGATGGGTACTCTGAGATGGAGAAAGAGTAAAACCTGTTTTGTGTCCTAATTGCTGTAGAACCAAAATAAAAGTTGGAGAACATTCTTTACCTGGGACAAAGAACAACAACCACAACAAAAAGCCTGGTGAAATTAGGTATGACGGATATTCTGAATTAAGTTATCTTTGTATCAGTATATTTTATTAAGATTCTTCAGGTTTTATAAAGCAGAAGTAAATTTAGCTCAGCTTAGATGATAGGACTTTATTCTCATGATGTAATAATGTTTAAGGAAAATGGAAACGTGGTATTTTTCTGTTAAGAATGACACATTGGTATATCTTCTTCCATCTTCCATTTGTCACACTTCTGTTATGATTCATTTAATCTTTCCATTTTCTTTACTACTCAATATTTTCTATTTTCTTGTTCATTGTTTCTGTGTAATTTTATGGCATATTAATGTTCATAATTTTGCTATTGACCTACAATTTAAAAGCACCAAAATAAATAAATAAATGCACCTATTTATGACTTGTGCTTTGTGAATCTTTATAGTGGACTGTGGTCCCAACTATTGATTCTTTATTTCATTTGTTTGGTACAACTTTTAGCTTGCTTTTACTCCACATTTATTAAGTCCAGTCATTAGATTTTTAACTTTATATACAAACATACCTTAATCATGAATAACTATTTTTTAGACATATCCTTATTATGTGGGTGAATATGATTGTTACATTTACAGTCTCATACTTAAATTTTTAGAGTAGGATAAAATGGTTTTACTCTGGGGAAATCCTCCTTTAACAAATACCTATTGAGAGTCTGCTATATCCAGCAAATGTATTATTGAGAAAGGAAGAAGATGTGAATTTAGACTCAGTCAGACAAATCAGAAATGTAAGAAATTATACTGTAGTAATGAAACTGCTAAAATCAATGTACAGACTAACATCTCAGCATACGAAAGAAGGAGCGATTATATGCATAGAAGGATATGTGAGCACTTACAAAAGTGGTGATATTTGAACTTTTGTTAGTGAGTGGAGGGAAGGAGGGACATTATAGGGAAAGACAACATCTGTTCCTGTAGATTCTTAGCAATTCTTTTTGTTATTTCTTTTGCGGATATAAACTGCTACTTCTTTATGGGACCAATTATCTTTGCACACAGTATTTTTAAAAAGTTATTTTGAAGACAAATAATATGAAAAATGACAGATAAATGTCATAGCCTTATAGGCCACTACTGACAATATTTTTCTTCTTGTTCTGAAAGAACTAGCTATTTTAGGTGACAAAAATACAGTGTCTCGAGATGGAAATATCAATTAAGTATATCATTTTAACATCCACACAAGCTGATACTTTTAAAGCTTCTTGGCTACTTCCTCCTTTCACACCAGCAAGTATGAAGAGAAAAACCTCAATGTTTCACAGATGTTTCTACTCTAGGATGTGAATTTATGAATTTTAGAAGATTATTTATGTGTTTAAAACTCTTCTGATACTTCGGTTGAAATAATTATAAATATATTATTTTTGGAGACTGCTATTTCCAAATTTCCTTTCCTTTTATTTTATCTTTTCACTTTTTTACTCTCCTGTGAAATTTTTCAGTAATACAAATCTGCAATATAGAATGAACATATTCATGGCAAGTAGTTTGTACCTACACATTCCTGTTCGTTTTACTTCT
>PVJX010032466.1:0-20395 GCA_004027295.1 Dolichotis patagonum
TTACGAGTCAGCCCCTGGGATTAATGATACCTGTGGAGCAGAGTAACCATGTCAAGAAGAACAACCAAGTATTTGATTCATGGGAATTTTTGGTCCCTGACAGTTTTCCTTCCTGTTGTTCATAATAAGACTGACTGCACATGCATTTATTTTGCTCTTTGTAAGTCGGAAGCACTGAACTAACATTATCCTAATAGCTGTGAAAGCCTTGAGTTGAGAGGTTACTTTATGTAAGTGGGCATTATGGGTTCTCCTCCTCTTTAATTCTGAAAGAATTTTACATTTTGTAAGCAAAAAATTTGCTGAGACGGAATGCAGGATGCAGTGATGCTATAAACTATGTCCTCTCCCTGGCTCTCCACCTGTCTTTGTCTTCAGTCTCATAGGATACTGTGATGCCTGGGCATAAGCGTTTCTTGTTGAACAGCCCCCTCCCTCTGGGTGGGCACTAGCTTACTTTCGCAGCCAAACACAGTTACTGTTATCAACACATAATGGCAGTACCTGTTTGCCCTTCACCTCCAGAAAAGCATTAACGAAATGTGATAAACTAGCGTCGATCATAATATACCTCTGGAAAGTTTAATAGATACAGGCTGGAAAAATATCAGAATAACAGTTACCCCAACATTTAAGCGTAGATATTCTTTAGGATTTTAACCATGAGTCCTGAAATAAGTTAGATAAGACAAGATGCCTAAGATTTTCACATGAAAGTGTAGGTGCATATTTTCTTTATAACTTTTGAAAACAACCAAGTTCTCCTTTACTACTCATATTGTTCTGTAACTAGCCAGTAGGATGAGATTGTGCATTGCTCATATCTCTAAGGCAGTAGTTCTCAAACTTTAACATACATCAGATTCACCTGGAAAGCTTGTTCAGATGCATACGACTGGGTACAACCCCAGAGTTCTGATTTAGGAGGTCTGGAGTGGGAGCCTGAGAGTTTTTATTTCCTTACTATTTCTCACTCTTTAAAAAATTAACAAATGGAAGTGCATGGATTTTTTATGCACAACATGTTGTTTTCAAATTGTATACTTGAGAATTTTTCTTCGAAGTTTCCATTTAATGCCCATGCTACTGGTCCAAGGACCACACTTTGAGAATTACCATATTAAGGAAGTGGTATGAAATTCTGGCTCTATGCATATCATACTCTTCTGGTTAAATTTCATTTACTGAAGCATTATGTGATGTGGACTGCTTTTAAGATGCTTTTTATTGTGAGTTGGCACTGGTATAAATAGCACTGGAAATGACATAGGCTTCGTTGATATCGACACTGATAAACTTAAGGGTTCCATTCATCCCTGAAGGAAACCTGGATAAACCAAGACACAAAGGCTTGATTCTACAGAGGCTGCAGGTGTGTGGCATGTTTGTGTTCTTAGTTAGCAGATGATAGGGGTGTCACATAAATCCTCTCCTTAGCTCTTAGATAAGAGAATCTGTTTCCCTTGCACAGTGGCAATGCTTTTCTATACATTTTTGTTTGGGGTTTGTAGGAGACATGGCAGGCACCTAGGGAGGCCTTGCTGTCTGTGAGCTTTCATAGATGCAGCAAATTACATATTTCCACAGGCTCAATTGACTTGACTTGAGGGGGGGCTGCGTTTCCACAAGGTGTGCTGTGCCTTCCTGGGGCATAGAAACAGCTCTGTATACCTCCCACTTTTTAGTTTTTGTAAGAGGAGATTGATGTCCCTGTGAATGTGTATGTGTTTAAGAAAAATCTCCAACACCTTAATTGCAGGTTCCTTAATGACATTGTATGAAAACACTTGTAGCTTACAAGCATTTTTAGAATGTAGGTCCTTCGAGTGTCTCTTATACAGGAAGGTTTCCAGCCCTTTCTCATTTACTCTGCTTAACTCAGATGCAATTCATTTCCCATCTGTGCTACAAGTTTCCTGTTGAAGTGTCTAAAAATTTCCGGATGAAAAAAACATAGTAAGACTCTAGGTTTTCAGCTGTACTGATGTTCTGTGATATGTACATTTTATTTTTATGTCTGGAGCACTATGTGGAGAGGGCACACTTATTAAAAGAGCTCACTTGCTAGTATAGAGATATAAAGTGATAGAGGTTTATTATTTAGAAGTCAGTGAAGGCCCAACTCACAAATCTGAAGTTCAAGGGCATTATTTATACTCTCCCAGTCTTCACTTCATAGCCCAGCTCCTCTCCAGAGGGGCCACTCCGTGTGTTTGCAGGAGGGCGTGGATGTCTGTCATTATGTTATCGAGGGCTGCAGACGTCTCCTCCAAACATGTGCCATTTCTCTTCGTAACCAAGGAGCATACCATCACCAGGCACAATGACTGACGTAGAACAGGTGAATTAGAGTGATTTATCAATGAGCAAATAAGTGAATATCGTCCCAAAATGTAGTAGTTGAGCTCTTCTTAAACTTAGAAATATATTCACTCTCTTATACTATGTATTAATGTGAGATTCATAAATTTATTTTCTGCACTGGAAATACTATTTCCTCACTTTTAGCATTGAATTTGTCTAGAGGATTGCAGAAAGGAAAGGAACTTATTTCTAGTATGCTAGAGGTTGAAGTCAGTATCTACAATAGTTATCTTTTGTCATTTCACAAGATTTCTCAAGGTCAAGAACCCCATAACTCTTTAGATGAATTTGGCTCAGACTTCTTTTCGATTTTCAGTCAAAATGTTCTAGGTGCTGCAGTCATCTATAGGCTTGCCCAAGCTGCAGGACATGCTTCCAAGCATGTGGATCACTCATGTGGCCATTGGTGGGACACCAAATCTTCACGACATGGGCCTCCGTGAGAGGAATGTGAATCCCACCTCAGACACAGAAAGCAGTCAGCAATTACCAAGAGACCAAGCAAGTGAAGAGGAAAACAAAGTGACTTCTAGGGTCTAAACTTCTAAACAGTGAAGTCTTCTGTCAGTACCTCTAAATTTCTTAGGAGCAAGTCACAAATTCTAATCCACATTCAAGGGGAGGAAAAGAGAGAGAGGGAGAGAGAGATTGGTTAAGGGTTACCTTTTAAAAGAAGGACTACTAAAGAATTTGTGTGCATATTATAAGATCACTATAAAATGATTGAATTGAGAAATAGCATAATTTTTAGCACACTTAGTACCTTGAGAATTAAGAAGTTGCAACAAATTTACAGGACACTGCTACTGCTCTGTAGACACTGAAGGTGTCTTACAGAGTGTATGTAGTGTTGGTGGGATTGTAACATGACATTTTGAAGTTCTAAAGGGTCTTGTTGGTAAACACATATTCATGTGAAAGCACTTTTAGACTACACATGTAGTCAACATTTGAATTCCCTTCCACCAACCTCTTCTTGGACACAGAGAAGGAAAATGTTCTGTTTCCTGGAACAATCCACTATAATCTGTTTGAAAAAACCTTTAAGCATATTTGTTCACTCATTGCACCTCCAATGTATCAAGCAATCCCAAGTCTTTGGTATATAGAGATGAACATGACATGATTTATGTTTCAGAGAGACTAGAATTTAATTTTGGATGGGGGGAGTCATGTAGAAAGAAATCACTAGCATGCTTACTTCATTTAGAAGGCTCTGTAGGGACATAAGAGTGAGAGGTAGCAACTCTTTCTTCGGTGGCAGCTAAAGAGAGAGGAGAGCAAAGGATCGGAGGAAATACGATAGAATAATTGAGTTGATCCTGGAAAGGTAAGAAAGAGTCTGTTAGGGATAGGATAGGTAAGGAAGCTCCAGAGAGCAGTGCTGTGTGCTAGGATGCAGACACCTAGAGCCTTGTAGGTCCATCTAAGAACACCGAGCCCTGTGCCCTCAAAGGAGTGAGCATGGAGGAATGAGAGATGGGGCTAGAAAGGCATTGTATGGCCAGTGATAAAAGGTCTTGTGCACCATGGAATTTGGACTTTATTACCAGGCATCTCCAAAGTAGGATTTAAAAAAATCTACCCTAAATAATTATCTACCAGGCAGAAGGAGGAAAATGTGAGAATGGCTCTTGATACTTTTTTGATCAACATTTAAGAAAGCAATGAAGTTTTGCTATGTGTATCACATAAATTGAGGGTTAGTGTGCCAGGCAAATTGTTCCTTTTAATAGATTGTTGCAGTTTATATTTGGATGCCCCCCCCAAATCCTCTTGCAGTCGTGGAGGTAGCTGCATCTAGTATTTGTGATTGGTTCATTGTCTATCCCTGGTATTGGCAATGTGAGTGCTGCACCTACCCAGGGGAAGATTGCTGGCATACAGTATGAGGGAAGGAAAGAGGCATGCTTTTCTGTTTTGCTTGTTTTTTACCCTTGTAGCTTGAGGCTGTCATGAATGATTGCTTCTTAGCCATGCCACCCTGCCTTGGAATAAGCTGCATGTGGACTGAAACCTCCAAAAACTGTAAGCTAAATAAGCCCTTCCTTCCTTCACTTTGGGTGTCAAGTATTTTGTCTCAGCAATGAGAAAAAAGTAACCAAGACACAATTTGGTACCAGAGGAGTGGGGTTGTTGCTGTGACTGTACCTGACCATGTGTTTTAAAAGCTTTTGGAAATAGCTTGTGGGAAGAGTTTGGAAGGTTTAGAAAGTTCATTGATAACTGCCTGAAAGCAATAGAGTGGGAACAGCTTAGGCTGTTCTGTATGGGAGATTCTGGTCAGACCTCAGAAGATCAGAAAACCAGTAAAGACCAGTTTTTAGAGGTTTCTGCTGGGAACAAGGACTGTATTGGATTTTGGACTCCAGAAGATGTGTGTTATGGCTTGGCAGAAAGTTTGTCTGCATTTTGCTCACATCCAGAGACTTTGCCTGGGACTGAGATTAAGGGCAGTGGACTAATTAATCTGGCAGTCTAATGTTAAGGCAGTGGCATGGCTTTTTTTTTTTTTTTTGTACCAGAGATCAAACTCATGACCTTGTGCTTGTCAGACAGGCACTTATGCCACTGAGATAAATCCATGGCCCTCAGCATGTCTGTTGTTGATGGCTTTTAGCCAGATCTATGTTGAGAATCAAAAGCAAAAAACCCAACAGGATGATTTAGGACATTGTGATTTGGCCAGAAAGGTAGCTCCAATAAAGCTGTGGACTGCAAAAATAGAACTGACAAAATCTCATTTGCTGAGAAGAAACAGGAAAGTAGAAAAGATGGTCTGGGGGCATCACAGTAAGCACCCTTTGCAACCTCAAAATTGCAAAAGTGAAAGACTACTGAGGAGAAAGCTGCAGAGTACCATGTTCTAGAATGGCGGCAGTCACACTATGTTCCAGAATGGAGGCAGCAGCTGCATGAAGTTTCAAAATGGTGGCAGTCACACCAGGTTCCAGAGAAGTGGTGACATAGAGAATTTGTTCCTCACAATTAGGTTCAGAGTGCTCAGAGATCTAGGCACTTGATCCCTACAACCAAGAGAGAAGAAAACCTGGCTGCTGCTCCAACCGAAGCTGAACTCAGCACCATTCCCTTGGTGCTGATATTAGGCCCATGCAGAATGTAAGAGTTCTGAGGTTAAGGCAGTTTCCACCCAATTTCAGAAGGCCTAGGAGGCAAGGCAGTGAGCCCCTGAGAGGGCAATATGTGAAGCTGTGTGTATGAAGCCAAAGGTGCAATGGAGAACCCAGAAGTTTGGAAAATCCAGGAGCATGGATTGTCTAAAGAAAACCACAAGGATGGAGCAAAACCAACCCAAGAAAGAAGCCATGGGAGCTACAACCACCTGAAGTGCCATAGGGATGGAGCCATGCAAGCCTTTGGAGCTCACAATTTGCCATAGATTGCTTCAGATAGTCCACATGGAACTGTGGAACCTAATGTTTGCCCTGATGGATTTTAGACTTGCTTTGGTCCCAATTCTTTGTATCTCCATTTGTACCTTTGGAATGGAAATTTTTATCTTGTGCCACTGAATGTTGGGAATGTTTGACTATCTTTTCATTTGTACAGGGGCTCATAGCTAAGAGTTTTCCCTAAACTCAGAAGAGACTGGATTTGGGCCTTTTGGCAATGCTGAAACTGTTAAGACTTTGGTAATTCTTGGAGATGGACTAAACATCTATTGCATAAAAGATGTGCATGAGTCTTTGGCAGCCAGGGATAGAATGTTATACTTTGAGTCTGGATGTCCTCTCCAAAGCCTCATGTAGTCAGGGAGGTGGGCTTGTGAAGTTTGTGAATGACTCATGGTCCCATGCTGGGATTATGGGTGTAAGTGCCACACCCAAGTGGTTGTGGCCTACATACAATATAAAGGACAGGAAGTCTTATATCCATGCCCCTCCCTTTTTGCTCTGGTTACTTGTGCTGTTTTCTACCACAGTGAAATGTTGTCCTCTGCCATGTGTCACTTTACCTTGGAGCCAGCTGATTATGGGCTGAAACCTCCACAAACTGTGAGCTAAACAAACCTTTCCTTCCTTAACTTTGGGTGTTGGATATTTTGTTTCAGCAATGAGAGAAAAGTAGCCAAGCAATGAGAGAAAAGTAGCCAAGCATAGATATTCCCATTCAGAAATGCAGTACAGATCCTTCCATTGCCAATCAGCCTAGGGTTCTTTTGATTGATTCAGATGAAAATTGTGAATCGGCAAAGTGCAGTTCTGTTAGCAGTCCCCGTGTCAGCGGTAATGCTGGATGACAACGGTTAACTCAGCCAGCTTCTGCTGTCATCATCCTACACTGGCTTGCTAGTCTTCATTGGTTGCTATTTCTGGAGTTCATCGGTGTTAACACCTTTGAGTGTTTATGTTCTTTTGAAATGAGCACTCTCTCTGTATTACTCAAGATTAAAACCCCAACTAGATTTAGAGGACTTTCAGGGCTCATGTTACCTGAAAAGTAAGTCATAAACAGGTTCACAGGGAAAAAAAAAAGTGAGTCTTTAACAGGACCTGCGCTATAGCACAAGGGGGTCAGCTCCACTGTAGAAAGAGACCTGCTACAGGAAAACCTGGAGAAATGCTGGGGAGGGCTGATTATGCAGCAACTGCAAGCCCATTTCTGTAAAGGGAGGGCTGAAAGCTTGCTGTAAATGTTGGGTATGCAAATAAGGAGCCCAGATCCCTCACTTCCTGATCTTAGCTATTTCAGGTTGCCCCTCCTTTCTTCAAAAAGGCAACAGTATGAGATGAAGTAGGGAGACTGAGGGAGAGGCAGCCCACTGTCTATCTGACTGCAATCATATTTAAATGGTAAAAGACAGTTTGATAGGCAGCTAAAAAATGAAGCAAGTTGTTCCAGTCTCTAGTGGAGGAGAACAAAGAGGAGCAAGGGGAAGAGGTGCATTAGACAGGCCGAGCCATGCTGTGGCCACAGCCAGGCTGTGCCTTTCCTCCAGTAGGCACAGGGAAAGATGGAAGACAGGTATTTCTCCTTTGTCTCAGTTCTAAGATAGACAGAACGCAGTGCCTAAGTAAGTACAAAAATGTTGAAATATCTTAGTATCTTAGTTACTTTTCATTGCTGGGACAAAGTACCTGACACCTGCAATGTAGAGCAGGAAAGTTTTATTTTGACTCACAGTTTGTAGAGGTTACAGTCTACAGTCAGCTAGCTCTAAGGCAGGGTGGCATGGCGGAGAGGCATCACAGAGAAAAGATAGTTCATGGTGTGGCAGGAGAAAGGCAGTAAACAGCAGTGGCAGCGATACCTCCTTTCCCTTTTTAGCTTGTTTACTCAGAGCCATGAGACCAAAATGACCAGGGGGAGGTTTTAGCTTCCAGTGCAGTGGAATTATTGTTGTGCTTTCAAGTATATGCCTCCCCTCTGTCTGAAATTAAGACTTCTAGGCCAGCAGAGCATAAGTTTGCAGGAACAGGAAACAAAAAATTTGCTAGTGAATCACTAGGAGTAATTGTGAATGGGATATGCAGTACCATATCCTGTATGCTGATTTAATCATACAGTCTTTTGAAGATCTTTGCCCCACTCCTGACACCAAAATCTTATCAGTGCTTACTAGAGTAACAGATTTAATGCAAGGTGTATAAATGTATGAGGATTTACATGATAGGCTTACAATGACCACCTAGAGTAAGTTATGGAAGGGTGCAAAAGAGCTGTCTGTGCACTGGAAATCTGAAGGATCCAGTCAGAAGTCAAAAGCCTAGAGTTCACTGTAGTGTCCTGTGTGAGTCTGTATCAGGAGGCTGAAGAGTCTGGGCTGGAAGCCAGGAGACAATGTCCAAAGTAAAGTTGAAGACTGGAGCTCCTCCAAAGAAACAAAAGCCAGCCTTTCTTTGTTTTCCTTTTATTCCATTCAGGTTACAAATTTATAGGGTGGTACCACTCACACCCTGAGGGGATCTACTGTTCTCAGTAAATTCCTTCAGCCATACACAGAACTATGCTAATCCTATTTATTTGGGTGCTTCTTACTCACACTGACACAGTTACCTATGCAGGCAGGGATAGAACCCAGAGTCTTCCCACTAAACTCCATTCCCAACCCTTTTCAGATAGATTCTCACCAAGTTGCTAAGTTACTCAGGCTGTTGTGTAGTCTGTGCACTACACAAAGTCTCCCACAGAAGGGTAATGTGAGGAAAAGAGTCTTCCTTGAGTGCTGTTGTCCACTGTCCTGCAGGGCTGAACCACTTTGGGAAGTGGATCCTTTCTGTCATTCACCTAAGGCAGGCATGTGGGATAGAGACTGAGGAGGAGCGGGTTGGGATGTTGGGAAAATCTGGGCTTTTATTTTAGGCATGTCATTTTTGCATTTCTGTAGGACATTTGGCTGGAAAGGCAAGCTGACAGTGAGGAACATGGATCTAGACCTCAGGAGAAGGATGGTGGCAAGAGAGAAGAATTACGGCAATAATCAGAGAATACCTCTGATTATGACTGTAGAATGTAGAATAAGAGGCAAGGATAACCTAATTCAGTGATGGCAAATGTTTTAGAGAAGAGCACCCAAACTGCAACCCCAAACCCATTTATCACAAAATGCCAACACTACAATTAAAACTGAATGCTGAGTCTTTAATTTGGGGAAAAAATAACGTCTTTTGTATTAAAAGAAAAACAAATAACATGCATGCCATAGGTTTGCCACCACTGACTAGAGAGGACAGTAAAGGAAAAGGGCACAGTGGAGAAGCAAGAAAAAGCTCAAGACAAAAAGAAAACCAAGGCAGATAGCAACACAGGGAGGAGAGAATTTCAAGAAGGGAATGGCTGATGGAGAAAGAACAAGCAAATGAGATGAAAACTTCTCTGTATGATTTGGAATGAGGAAATCATTAATCTTCATAGAAAGAATTATTTTAGTAGAGTGCAGATACTTGATTAAATGATTAAAGAATGAAATGGAGGTAAGAAAACCAAATTTGGAATTGGAAAACATATATTTTGCTAAAGAATTTGTGCAAAAAAGGAAGGATAGAGATTAAGGCCATATGGATCCTTTCAGTACCCCTTTGAATTTCATTGAACAAATGTTGAGTTCCTCTTAGCCGAATGTTCCAGATTTGTCTCTTCTTATGTGTGAATCAGGCCTTCTGTCCTCCCCATTTACTTCACTATTCAGTTGCTTCTTTGCATTTCTTCTTGCCCAAAATTGAAGCAGTTTTCCAGATGTGCACACAACATGATTTTGTGCGAAGGTTGAAGAATATTTTCCATTTTGTTTCTAGTTATCATTTTAATGATAACTAGAACTTATTTTCTCTTTTGATTTCAGCAACACTTTACCTGCACATCTTTGGGATGCTTTATAATGCAGTTCATCTTCTCCACAGTTTGCATACATGTATTTTGTGCATAAAAGACACTGAATATTTGTTATTTTGACAAATCATGCTGGAGGCTACAAATTTGTAGGCAATTTTTGTTCTTTTTTCTTTCAATGCACTTTCCTATATTATCTGTCTTGAAGCTCAAATGTCACACGTCCCACGCAAACTCAATTGTTAGCCTCAGTATACCATAAAACTACCTAGCAATGTCTAATGTCTTTGCAACCCAAGAGGTATTTCTTTTTTCTTTTTCTTTTATAATATTCCCTCTTTCCACCACTTAGAAAATATGTTAAGTGGCCCTTTTTTCCTGAAGATTGTGCTTCTTATGAATATTTACTCAGAAAAGCACTTATTTGCCCCTAAACTTTGATTTTTCTTAAAATCATTATCACTTAATGAAATATTTCCTTCAGATAATCCCTACCTCAATCCAGTTTGACAATGTTTAATATTAACTTTGAAGTAGAATTTTGTTGCAGGTTTTTAAAAAATAGACATAAGGTGAGTTCCTTGTAATCTCATGTTTTTATGCCCACCATCTTCATCCAAACAGTATTGTGACTCTATCAGGAAAAATCTCCTCTTATAGAAATTTTAACGTTGTATTTGTTATGTGTGCTGAAATGTTTAGTGATTCTACAGTTTATGGCATTATAATTTGCTCAGTTTTCTGAGGTCTATCTGCCGGGGACCTTGTAGATTGTGGCAGGATGCCTGTTTTGTTCAATATGTACACAATTCCAGATATATATTCCTTCAAGATGCTTGGAGGGGTGCCCATGATTTATTTATTTCCATTTGCCAATTAGGCCTAGAGAGTCATGCTAATATACTCCCTAGGAAAAAGGCAGAAAGAATTTTGAAGGGAAAGAGCTGAAGGAAAAAATGGAAACCTTTCTGCACTCTAAATTTAGAGTATGTCAATTACCATTTTTGTTTTACCTCAATTAACTTTATCTTCCAGAATTCATCTATTCTCCAAAGAAATCTTGTAGCCTGCAGAATTCTTCCATTAGTCTGGACTTTCAAAGTTCTTGTGAAATACACCTTCCATGTGATCGGGGGATCTGAGCATATTGGTAATTCATTATTATGATGGCGCTTGTGGGCGTCGGGAACGATAATGTCTGTATTTAATGGTATTTGTAGCTTGCCCCTGGCTTGCAATTACCTGCCAAATGTAGTGGCTGGATTGAAAGCATGATTGCAGGAGCCCATTTTAAGAGATATCCTACTGGCTTCTTGATGATAATTTGACCTAAAGTATTATGTGTATGGTATGTCTCTCTCTCTCTCTCTCTTTCTCTCTCCCTCTCTCTTTCTCTCTCTCTCTCTTTCTTTCACACACACACACACACACACGCATATACACAGCACCATTTCCTCATTCCTCCTAAGCAGTAAAAGGAAACTTAACAGGATCTAAACAATTCACTTTATAAATTTCTTCAATATTAGCTTTGTTTAGTCAGGTAACTATTCTTGATAAAGCAGCCACTGACCTTGACTGCCTTGAGCTCACACCCTGGACAAAAGACACCTGGTCTGTGGAGTACATGCTGAGTTTGCAAGTGGCCATGACAGCTCTGGACCTGTTTTAGGAGCGGTTTATTGTCCATGGGCTGAGAGTCTGACAGCTGCAGCTGCAGATTCAGTCATTTAGTGCTGACTGGATAGGGCCATAGGCGCCATCTTCTTGGGCCTTTTTGTTTGTTCATTTGTTTTGGTACCCAGGGTTGAACTCACGGCCTTATGCTTGCCCGGCAAATGCTTGGCCGCTGAGCTAAATCCCCGGCCCCTAGGCACCATCTTCTTAGACCCTTTAAAAAAACTCACAGTGCACAAGTTGGAGAACACCAGGAGATTATGCACACCATTGAAAGCTGAAATACTGGTACTGCATTTATAGGGCTGACTGTGAACAAAGCACTATGCATGACAAGACTTAGGGATTCCACTGCCATGAGAATAGAGAGATAAAAATAATAGCAGCAAATATATAAATCTCAGTCCCCCCAAAAAACTATGTTTCTGAATGAAGCAATAGAAAGCTTATTGTCATTATTCTCTGATTTGTTGCTTTAACAGTTTTAGTTGTTTTACTTCCACTTAGAGTAAAAATTAATTAAAATTTGTGCCAGTTGTTAACCATTCATATATTATAAAAGATTTTCCTTGAATTTATATAGCTATTATAAAATTAATGTGTATTCACTGCACAAAAAATTACAAAGCAGGAATAAGCAAAATAAAAGAACATAATCTAAAATTTATGTTGCTTCTGCTGCATATTAGGCACTGTCATAAGTGATTCCATATGTTAGGTTATTTAATTTGCAGAGCACTCTTAAGAGATAGGTTGTTATTCACCTTCATTTTCCGATGAAGAAACTGAAGCACAGAGAAGTTAGATAACTTGACAAAGGTTCAAAACCAGTCTGGTTTCACGGTCTGCTGTTCACGCATTGTGTTACTTCTCACTTGACTATCCACAATATCCCTCACTCAGGGTTAACCTACATGCACCTTAGTGGATAGCATTCCAGACCTCTTTGCTATTATTATAAAAAATAATGCATGGTTCACTTGTATATGATATGTATTTCTTGCTATGGCTGTCAACATAGGCACTTCAATTTTTGTCTGTGAGGAAACAAACTTAGGAGGACTGCGTTACTTACCCCAAATCTCATGGTTTTGGTGATATGGTTTGGTGATATGTTTCCAAGTATAGAACCTCTGTCAGCAGAAGTCTTTTCTTTCTACTAAGCTGCCTCGTTTGTCTTTCAGTTTTGATTCTGATGAGAGCAGGTTACTTTGTCATTGTGTGATATGTCCCCAGGCTGATTGCAACCAGAAGATACAGATACTTTCAATGTACCCCACCCAAGATCAGTATTAGCAGTGAGTGCACCTGTCCCCAACACCTTCAGTGCTAAGAACCACATCTGGCTTTTCTCTAGGGCACTGCCCTTGACCATATCACCCATCTTGGAATCTGAACCTTGAAAACCAGACTCAGGTCACAGTAAGAGCTTGGATGTTGACAACATAACAATGTGTGGAACAAAATCAGCATCCACACTGAGACCAGAGCTGCCTTCTGGAGCCCTACCACCATTTTCATGATTCTTATCCATAGTGTGCCCTGGAAGCTCAAGTGCAAAAAGACCCGTGACTATTTTTTTTCAAAATATTTTATTAAAATATTTTGTTAAGATGATGTACATGAACCAAAGAAAGTCTGAAAAACCATTTCACACATTTAATTCAGGTTCATTTCTCACGTTTCCTTATTTCCCAGCTTTAATGCTTTTCTATTTCAAATCAATTACTTTCTATTCATTCTTTAAGTACACATATTTCAGAGTTATAACAGGAGAATGACTATGAATAACTACTCTGCCTTCTTTAATTTCGGAGTACCTCCCCTCCACCTTCCATCTTCTTTGCTGAAATTTCCTTTGTTCCATCACCATAATTTTACAGTTAGCTTTCTCCTACCAACTTCTGATACATCTAGTTATTAAAGCATTCTCTGTTGTAGCCATCTCACTGTGTCTCTTTTCTAAATAAACACTTCACTTTTGCCAACCTTTCTTCCTTTCCTATGTATGTACAAAGTCAAAAAATTAACTGATTCTTGAATAGAATCACCATCATCATTAATAACTCTGGCTTCCTGAGAATCGCTGATAGAACTATTAGGTAGAAAAGGACCTGAAAATGTCTGAGTAGTACTGTAATTTTTCAGAAAGTACGTGACCATGCACTTTAATTGTATTTGATCCTGAATTTCTATTCCCATCCCCTTTCCAGTGAATTTATCATCTTTTATTTATATCAGTGCCAAAGCCTCTGAAATGACTTGCCTGTCTTCCTCCTCATCTCAATCTACCCATCCTCTAGAGGGCTGCTAGGAAAACCTCGTTAAACCTCATCCTCACCATAGTGTGACCATGCTTGAAAACTCACCCCTGCTTCTCCATTGCCTGTGGAATACTATCCTGGAAACACTTTAGACCAATTAGGGCAACCCTTCTTATTTTATTACAGTAAAAGAACAAATAAGATCTCTGGTTCATCCTTCTTCTCACTTTCAATGCCATCTCATTACAAGGACCCAAGAGGAATATGTGGAAACAGCTTATAAACAACTTTGTCCATAATCATCTGGCCTCCACTTCCAAATAGTTACCTTTTGACTATTCTCTGGATTAGGGATGTCTTATTCACTTTCCTTGTCATTGAGACAAGATATCTGACACTCACAATTTCAAGGAAGAAAGACTTAGTTTGGCTCGCTTTTTGGAAGTATCATCCAAGTCTAACAGGCTTAAATACAGAAACAATATGGTGGAAGGGAATGGATGGAGGAAAGTTGCTCACGTTGTGGTATATACAAAATAGAATGAAACCAAGAGCCAGGAAGGGATATACATTCTCTCAGGTCATACCCTAGTGACTCAACTCCTCTGCCCATCTCCTAACAGCAGTTATAATGCTTCCAAATTCAATCACCTTCCAAATACATGAGGTTTGGTGGGCCATTTAAAGATCAAAATCAGAACAAGGGAAGGTAACTGGTTGCATTATTGAATTTTTTATGTAAGTAAGAAATATAGTTTTTCATATGAATCTGTTAAATTTGAAGTAGTGACAACTAATTAAAATAATAAGGGAAAATACTACTGTCAAAAATCAAGCTCCATTGTGGTTTCGATTTGGTCTGCATGTGTTTTAATTTAGGTTGGCCTATATGTGCTTCTGTGGCTCTGTGGATCTTCACTTTCTTCAAACAGAGATTCAGATTTTACTTTCTCATGAATCCTTCCTGGGTCACCCTACCCTGTACTACTTTTCCTTCTCCTCCTCTTCCTCCTTCTCTTCTTTCTTTTCCCATTTTACCTCTTCATTCTCTTCTTGTTACTTCTCCTCTTTCCTTCCTTCCCATTCTTTCCTTCCTTCCTACCTGCCTCTCCCTCTTGTTTTATTGACACAGGACCTCACTAAGTAGCCAAAGTTGGCCTACAACTCATGATACTCCTGCCCCAAGTGCGGAGATCACAGCCACCATGTCTGACTGCATTGTCCTTTCTCCAAACTGTTCCAGTACTTATGATCCATCCTGCTAATTTGACACCACTTGGAATTCTCTTTTTGTATGTCTAATTGAATTTCCAAGGAGGGTGCTGTCACTTTTTTGTTTATCCCATAGAGCCTACTATACTCACATGGTAGATAAGAATAAATGAATATTTGTTAAATCAAAAATAAATTAAAACAATATTTTTATAAAGCTTTAAAAGTAGGCATACCTCATAACAAAAATTTTAATTTCTAGAAATTTCTCCTAGGGAAAAGATCATAGATTGTGCAAAGATGTGTGTATGCAATGTATTTGTTATAGTACTACTTGTTAAAATGGCGAGTTGGGACCAATGTAAGTATTTGTTAGAGGAGCTAGAATAAAATAAAATTGTAATATACAGTTTGATTGGTTGAATGTCTTTTAAACCCTTTTCATCCATAGTTTCTTCCTCCATCTGTTCTTTTTAAATTCTTACTGTTGTTTGTTTTGCAAAGAAAATGGGATGTTTGTATTATAATTTCTCAGCATCTGGGTTTTGCTGAGTGAATCTTGATATTATTTAACATGTTCCTCTGTCCCTGTATTTCCTGTAACTGGTGGTTATGGAGACTCACTCAGAACACCACTGATATTTTTGACAAGACTATGTACTTCATAACTGAACTTTCTAAATCTCAATGGCCTACCACAACCATACTATTTCTTGCTCATGGGGTTGGCAGCTCAGCTCTAGCTCTGCTGTTAGGTTCTAGGTTGTGCTCAGGTCTTCTCCATGGGTCTTCTCAATGTGGGGCTGAATGGGAGGAAGTAGACACTTCACGATCAAGGGCAAAAGCTGAAGGAAGGCAGAGCCAAATTACACAGTTGCATTTAAAGCTTCTCTTTGAAAGTGGCATATGCCAGGCCTGATCACATCCATACTCGAAGGTCATCTTCTAGCCATGTTCAGAGTTGGTGGAGTACATCAAGACAGCACAGCAGAGCTGCAGAGGAGCTGAATAACTATGAGCCAAACAATATTGAGTAGTTTATTTTCTTCTTTTCTGTTCTTGGGCTACAAGATGGTGTCCTAATCCTACCATTTTTCTACTTTTACAAGCTGGAACATTAAATAAAGAGAATATTTGATATATTAACTATTTGTATCTTAAGACACAGTTTATGAAGGAAAGCCAAGGTGAATACTTGATATTTTTCCCTAATTTCTTGTTACCAAAATAGTAATTTTATTCTTTTGAAGTGACACACAAGTACTTTGAAGTGTGTGTGGAAGTTATTGTGAACACATGGATTTACACATATTTGATATATTTTAATACAATGAAGTTATCCTTTTTGATGTTAAATGACCACATTTTGATGAATGAGAACAAGCTCAAATTCTTGAATCTTTTTGACATGCTCTTGAACACTTTGCTTTTGCTTCTTGGTATAAGATGTTGCAAGTTTATTTTGTTTATTTCTTGGCCCAGATCTGGAACTTGACATTTCCCTATAAAACCCTGTGTCTTCATAGTGGAATGTGGTCTTGAGTGTCTGATGTTGGCTGAAAGTGTGTTCTTTGCTACTAGGCTAAGCCTTGTTTCTAGGCCTTTTCAAAATATTTTTTTATTTTTGTTGTGGGTAAAACTAAGTTCGTATCAAGAACTTCATGAGTTCGTATCACTTGTGAGTTAATATTAATAATTCCAATTTAAATTCAGACTTTTTGCCTAATCTCTCATACATCAAAATTCTGATCTTAAGTCCCATGGCTAAAAAAAAATTCCCACAGATAACCTGGGAAAGATAAACAGTAACTGCATATTTGACAATATTATTGAATTATTAATAATTTTTCAGAGGTGGTAACACCAGGTATGTTCATATTATTGATGAATATGTAAAGTTTAAAAATTTATAGTAAAAGACATTACCATTTACCTCCCTTAAAATACTCTTCCTCACTTCAAACACACTTATCCCACCATTCCTACCATTTCCCAAAGCAGTTCTGGAAGTCCTCTTTCACAAATGTCTTTGACTGTGCAGCTGTGGCTGCTTCCAATGTACTGAATAAAATTTTTAAAATGTATCTTTCATGGTCACTTTGACTCCAGGGAAGAGCCAGAAGTTGCACAGCACCAGATCTGGTAAATAAGGTGAATTAGGACACACCATGAAAGGACTTTCAGAACTACTTCAGACAGTGGTAGCAATCATGGAGTATGTTCAGACTTTTTTATACTTTTTTTTTTTTGGTACCGGGGATCAAACTCACGGCCTCACGCCTGCCAGGCAGGCGCTTAAGCCACTGAGCTAAATCCCCAGCCCATGGAGTATGTTCAAAGTGAGGGGGGTTAACAGTAATGTGTTTGACTTAGTTACTTTTCTCCTTGCTGAGACAGAAAACCCAATGCCAAGTTAACAAAGAAAAGGTTTATTTAGCTCACCATTTATAGAGTTTTAAGCCCATAATCAGCTGGCTTCATGCTGCAAAAAGGCATTGCAGAGGAGAGACAGTTCATGGCAGGCGGAAGGCAGCAAAGCAACAAGGGAAGACCACATCTCTTTCTATCCTTCATATTTTATTCAGGCTACTTAGGGCGGGTAGCACTCACACCCTTAAACCTAGTGCTCTTGATCCTAGCATTTTGGCATGAATCAATTCCAGTGTCACACACTGTAAATTCAACCACCTCTGAAAAAGCCCCACCTATGACTGTATGAGGATTTGCAGGTACATCTAGGCACAAACCATAACAGTCTAGTCTTTTACTGTAGTGAATTTTTAAAAATTTAAATATTCACTGTTTAATTTGATCACATCTCATATGATTAGAACTATATTCCTGAGAAGAATCCCACATCTTATAGAGATAAATGTAACGTGAAATATTTTTTTTACATTTTATTTTTTTTAACATTTTAAAATTTTTTTTTTAAATTTTATTTAAAGAGGAAAAAAAACAAACAAAACAGAATAAAGGGTAGCAACAATACAGAATTCCAAGGAAAAAGAACCAAAAAAAAAACCCACTAAGAAATCATTACTTGACAAATTACATACTGACATCTGGGAAATAGTTGTTCAAATTACATAATTAAAACATGCAAAGTAGACATTCAAACAGTGAGACTGTTAACAGTTCTGCTCCATGATCTGACAAAAACAGCAAAATGGTCATCCATCTTACACACTCAAACATACATGCAGTTATATCAAAAAGGTTAAATTAAACACAACAAAACAGAACAAAGGAGGTCACAAGAAAGCAATGTAAGGGACATAAATTTCAAAGCTAGACAATAGGAGATATTCACTCTCTATCATATTGACTCTTGTTTTCTTCCTAATAGTTGCCCATATTGTCACATACAGGGAGTTCACATGAAACAACATAGTATGGAACTGATCTAAGCAGTACAAGGAGGGTGTTTCAGGTCTTCAAGACCAGACAATAGGAAAGCCAAGAATGGCTGTTGTAGTTTCTCATTCTCTTCAAAACAGCTGTCTATACCTTCATGTATGTTAAACTTGAAAAAAACAAAACAAGCTAAAATCACTTTGAACAAAGAATGATAGTATTGCTGGATTTCACATCGTGCACATTACAGAGTCAGCACTGGATACTGTAGTGTCTCTTTTTCTTCAAAATAGTTCATTTCAACATGCATTATATAGCTGGTTCTGTAAACGGTTTATAAGCTCTACACATGCATGAGTTTCTACATGTATATCTATCCTTTCTGTGTTAGAGGAAAAAACAAAACAAAGCAAGAGAAAACAAAACAATTCCTAGAAAAGCATGAAGCAAAAAGTCATGTGAAACCACAATACAAGGTGATCTACATGGTTACCATGATGTCTCAGAAGTATATAACAACTTTAATAAAAACAAAGCATTGGAGATATTATAAGACTTTAAAGCAGGCAATAATCAAACCAGAGTGGGTATCTTAGTGAATCTTGTCACCTTCAGTGTAGTTGCCTATACTCTTAGATAGGTAATCATAACAGATTTGAATAAAATCAGTCAATACAAGGTAGCACTTTAACAAACCAGATTCAAATAATATCAGTAATAATAAGATAGTATAAGTTATATAGGGCTTCTGGTTAAGTTGATAGGAAATTAAGGATGATTACCATATTATGTCCTCTTATTTTTGGGATAGCTGACCTTGTCCTTGAGTCTAGTGTAAGTTACCAAACTGGAACAGCATGTAATCCATCCAAGCAGAGTGATGAGAATAATGTAGATTTTAAATCTTGTTACTCCATTAACAATATCCTCTGCTTTCCTTATTTAGACAATTCCTCCCCTTTCACTCCCATAGGGTGCACTGCTTATTTTGGGTCCCACTGCCTCCTTATATAGAGCAGCTCAATGGACCCTGTCTCTTGATCTACTCTGTCTGTGTTTCTCTCTGTTAGCATTTTGAGGCCCTCTATACTAGAGATTATAGCCAATCTTCTCTGCCTCATTTCTGCTATTCTATTTTTCTGCCATTGGTTGTCTATTTTTCTCTTCCACTCCACTGTCTGCCCCATTCACTGAGGCCTCTCTGCCACTGTTCCTGAAATGCTTGTATTCTTTTTCTCTCTTTCTAAAATGTCCTTTAGTATTTTTTGTAGGGTTGGATTGGTGGTCACAAATTCTCCCAGTTCCTCTTTGTCATGAAAGCATCTTGTTTCTCCATTCATTTCTAGAGAGAGTTTTGTAGGATACATCAATCTGGGCTGGAGATTGTTCTCCTTCAGGGCTTGAATTATTTCACTCCAAGCTCTTCTTGACTGGATGGTCTGTGTGGAGAGATCTGCTGTGATTTTGATGGGTTTTCCTTTATAGGTGATCTGTTTCTTTTCTCTGATGGCTTTTAATATTCTGTTATTATATTGAATTTCTGGGATCTTGATTATTATGTGTCTGTGTGTAGCTCTGTTTTGGTTGGTTCTGTATGCTTCATACATCTGCATATCATTTCATTTTTCTATGTTTGGGAAGTTTTCCTTAATAATTTCTGTGAATAGCCTTTGTAGTTCTTCTGTTTTGACTCCTTCTTCTTCATTCACATGCTTTATTCTTGTTATAGATCCTCTTGTCGTCCTCTAGCCTTTGTATTGTTACTGCCTGCTCCCTTGTTATTTTTAAGAGGTCTTCCCTTTCATGATCACACATTGCAAGCCTGCGTTCAATTTTTGATAGTCTATCTTTGATTTCTTTCAAGGAGTTTGGCCAACTTTCTATGGAGTCTTTAGTTTGCTGGTAATCTCTTTGAATCTGCTTCATGAATTCTAGGTTTTTTTATATTCTTCATGGAATGTTTCTTTCCTTTTGTGTTCCTCCATTCTTCTGTCTGTGTCTTCTTGAGAGATGCCCAGCCTTTCTTTTATTAATCTACTTATCTCTTGTTTAACTTGAATTAATATTTCAGTTTTGATCTCATTTATGAGGTCCCGAAGATATCTCTTTAAGTCTACTGATGCTGTGTTTGATGTTGCGTGTTTGCTGCCCTCAGTCTCTTTTATATTAACCTCTCCTGGATCAATATTCTCAGGGTTGGGGGCTGGGGCCTTTTTCTTATTTCTCCTTCT
>PVJX010032467.1:0-20406 GCA_004027295.1 Dolichotis patagonum
AGAGAAAGAAATCCCAAAAGTTTGAAGGCAAAGCCACCTAAATTTAATCCCAGTCTGAAACTTTCTGGTTGGAAATGTTCAGAAATTTAATTTCTCTCTGCTACAGTTTGCATGCTGTTTAACCATAATACACTTATTTTACATGGTTGGTATTTTGGTTTATAATTAATAAATTTTAGGTATTGTTGTAAGCATTAGGTTATAGAAGCAAAACAAACAGAGTAGTGTCATCTCTGAACTCATAAAACCTATGTTTTAATGGAGGAGCTCAAAAAACTACAAGCAAATGATGAATAGCATAAAACTGTTTTCGTATGAATTTAATAATTAAACCTGAGAAGGCAGGAATAGAAAACTGTAGGGAAAATAGTCTCCAACACGTGAACTACAATATATAAATTATTTATTTTGTTTATTTGGTCCTATGGTGATCACTGTCAAATAAAAGGTTTAAGGCAGAGACATGAATCCTGACACTAGCTATTCATGTAAACTGAGCCTGTTAAATTTTGAAATAGGTAGCAAACAGTATGAGGCAGAAATAAAATGCTAGTAAGTTGTTTAATTCAGGTTTTTAAAAGTCATTATGTTATAGAAAAAGGAAATGTAACAGTTACTTCATGTGTAACCTCACTTCAGTTACAAAACTATGTAAAGAATATCTTAATTCTGTCAATAGGGAATTGATTAAATGTTATTTCATGGCACAGAGTGAAATTCTGCATTAATGCATGAGCATATATTAGTTTTCATGTTATAAAATAAAATATTTAGCCTCAAGATTTGGCTTTCAAATACTAATTTCCAGGAAAAGGAAACTGTACACTCTGGAGAAATATTTGGTTCTAGCAATTGGGCAGAAAATACTTGAAATTAATGTGAAGCACTTAGTACATAATGTAAATGTGAAAGAAAAAAGAAAAAAATCCATTGCAATATTAGGTCAAAAGAACAGAAATGCCAAATGAAATCACTCCCAGTAGCAAAAACTAATAATTTCAACAATCAATATTAGCTTAAAATATAAAATAAATATACCGGTAAGTATACAAGGAATGATAAATTCCTTGTGTGAAATACATGTAAATGCTGAATGATGAAATTAACATATTACATTTAAAAGCATATTACCATTCATCCCATTCACCATGTCCCCCTTGACTCTAAACTGACTTATTCTGTTGTTTTTGGACCATTACCAGCAGCTGTTGAAGTCTTCTTTTATGAGTATCTTTAGCTTTGGTAGCTGCCTCATCTTCCTGAATTGATTCAAAACATTTGCCTTTCATGGCCATTTGTGATTGAACAGGAGCCAGAAGTCACATGGTGCCAGATTTGTGAATAAAGTTGATGAGGACACACCATAATGTTTTAAAAACCTGCCATTCTGTTGGATGACCTGTGGCAGCAGGGTTTAGAATGCTTTGATTTTATCATAGGTGGTAAACACAGTCATGAAAAAAGACTTCCACAGTTGCTTCAGAAAGTGTCAAGAACAATGGCATAAGTGTGTCTGTGTCAGGGAGGTTATTTGGAAGAGAGTAGTCACAGTACCTCTTTTACTCTATTAAAAAATTTAAATTGTAAACATTCACTGTACTATTTGATCACCTTCTATACTGATGTTAATAAATGACTGAATAAAATTAAATGGGCCAGATAAACAATCTTCCCATGCGAAAGAATTTAAATCATTTATACAGACATTCTGTCCACAGACATTGCAACCTAACTCCGACCTTCTGAGGTTACATACAGCAGAGTAACTTCTTTCCAAACAATGGAAGAAACTTTTTCAGTAGAGAACAAGGTTTTCAGAATTTTTCAGTACAGAAACCTCACAAACTTGCTCTCATCTGGGTGCTCAAGTTTAACATTAACAATGCTAAGGTATACTGATATTATATGCCCATGAAAAAATGTGTTGAAAATAACACTTTCTCCTATAATACTTCTAATAGTATTGCTAGTACTATAATACTTCATAATCCTAGTCTCAGCATAAAGAAAACCTCAAATAAACCCCCATAATGGAGCATGCTACAAAATATTTGACCAATATTTTCCAAACTTATCAATAGCATCAAAAAAAGTCTCAAAAGTTGACCACAGTCAGAAGTTCAGTAGATGCGTAATGACTTCATATGAAGGAGTTTCCTGGTGATTCCAGAACATTAAAAAGATCCTATGTAAACATTAGCAAAACCTGAGTAAAGTATGAATTTTCATTGCAATAATGTATCAATATTAGGTCATCATTTATGAGAAATGTATCATACTGAGGTGTCAGTAATGGAATTGTAGGAGGGATATAGCACTATTAATGATAGGATTTCTTTGAAACTCAACGTCTTCTAATATTTTGGAAAAGTTTACATTAGAAAAATCAAGATGAAGGCATATTACAAATATATTAAAACAGACTGTATGTACTTTATGATAAAAATTTCAAGTATATAAATAAACTTTGCTATTAGAATTTTTGTGGCAAGATTAAAATATTGGTAGCAGTTGTGGCCTCTGGAGAAATAAATGGGTGAACATAGAGTTCAGTATTAACTGGGAGATTTATATTGCTTGCATATAATTTTATACTCCTTGAAGTATTTAACTGTAAATTTTGAATTAATTTTAAAATTATCTTAGATTTTTTCTAAACAAAACCTCAGATGGACACATAATGGCATAAAAATCACCAAATGAGATTATAACAGAACAGGAAGCTTCTGTACAGCAAAAGAATTACTTTGTGGAATAAAGAAACAATTATGGGGGGCTAGGGATTTAGCTCAGTGGCTTACGTGCCTGCCTGGCAAGCGCGAGGTCATGAGTTCGATCCCCGGTACAAAAAAAAAGCAGACAAAGAAACAATTATGGAATGGGAAAATGTTTTGACAGCTACTTGTCAGACAGAGGATTAACATCTAGAATCTATGTAGAATTCAAAAAATTAAACCACTTAAAATTAAAGGCTCAGTCTAGAAATGCGGAAGCAAAATGAATAGATATTTCATAGAAGAACAATTGCGAATAGTCAACAAATACATGAAAAGGGTTTAACATCTCTAATTACAAAAATGGAATTTAATGCTAAGATTCTATCTGACTTAGAAAAGAATGGCAACTGTTAGAAAATCTAAGAATAAGAAATTTTGGCAAGGCTATGGTGATAAAGGAAACGTAGTACATTGCTGGTGGGAATGAAAACAATTGCAAATATTATGGAAATCAGTATGAAGATTTCTCAAAGAACTGAAGTTAGAAATTTCATATGACCCAGCTATCCTTCTGCTAGTTATCTTCCTCAAAGAGCTTAAAATATCATACTACAGTGGTACATGCATATGCATGTTCATAGAAGCAAAATTTGTAATAGCTGATCCTGGAAGCAGCCTGTTTATCCATCAGCAGGTGAGCAAACAGAGAAAAGGTATACAGTAGAATACCACTTGGCTATAAAGACTAACAAATTTGAGAAGTGTGTAGGAAAATGGATACACCTGGAAAATATAATGTTGAGTGAATTAAACCAGACTCATAAGCTTACACATCACATGGTATCTCTCATTGGAGTGAGGAAAACTACAAACAAGGAGCATAATAAAGTTTGGATAGAAGAGGACAAAGGGATAGATCTCTTGCAATAGGGAAGGGGTCCAAGTTGGGTGAGGGGTGAAGAAGAGAGGAAGGAACACAAGGAGAATAAAGTTGTACCAGGTACAGGAACCTAATAGCTTCAATGAATGTAAACATGTCATACCATGAGGTAAGACATGGTAAAGACATGGTAAATCATGACTAAAGATATCAACTAGAATGAAAACTGAAATAGGGGAACTAAATTTGGTAGTGTGGGAGGAGGCAATGGAAGGCAATTTTAAAAAGAGACAAGTTATAGAATGTGTGGGGATCCACCTAGAGGACTTTCCTTGAACGAAGAGCAACTGTCTCCATTTTGGATAAAGTTGGCTCTATCTCCATGTATTGATGTGTACTGAGATGGCCCGGCTATTTCTTTGTGCTTTCTACTGGCTTTAGGCAATGTAATTTGGGCTGGCTGAGAAGCTGATGTATAATCTTTGATGCAGGGAGACAGGTCAGTGTTCTGTGCCCAATAACTCCCAAAATATGTGTTTGATCCAGGCGGGATGGAGAGTCATGTTCTATGCCTTTTGCTGTGATATAGTCTCAAGAAAGAGGCTGACTACCCAGGGCAAAAAGGGATTGTGTATCAGAACTGAATCATCCACCCCAAATTATTAGGTAATATTTCAGTTGTGTTATACAGATTACTCTCTCTCTGTGTTTCTTGCCCTCTGAATATCAGAGAGGTGACCTCAGATCTAGCCCAGCTCATGGAAGTCACCACAGTCATGAGTTTCCCACCATTGTCTCTGTCACTCATCCCTGAGCCGCTCCTCTCACGGAGAATTAATAAAAGCTGGTTTGGGCTCTTGATCATGGCCTTTGTTTTGGTGAGCTACACTCTTGGCTGCACTTGTGGCCCCTTTGATCCTCATAATTATTCATATGTCTTAGTGTCTTTACCCTTGCTTTGGGTTACACTGGAAGTGGTAGATTTGAATTAACTCTCTAGAATTCCAATAACTTCTTCAAAGAATTACTAATATAAGTCTTCCTGGATCATGATGAGGATGGGAAAGAGATCTCTATAGAATGTATACATAATTGCTCCCCAAATGATTGTAAACTACATGGAAAGCAAATATATACTAATAAAATTATTTTAAAAGTTAAAATAAAATAGGTAAATTTAGATTTATAGAATGGCCACAGAGATAATATAGATCATTCCTTTATATACTTCATACATTGTTTCCCAATTTTCATATCCAAATGACTGGAAATCACTTATAGAACTAAACAAGTCTCAATATTGCTATATTATGTACTAATGTATGTGCTTTACTTGGCCAGTTTTCTCACAACTGTCTTTTGCTATCTATTATTCAGTCCAAGATACTATACTGCATTTGTTTATCATACATCTTTACTTTTCTCCAACTTGTGACACTTCTCAGGGTTGCCCTAATTTTCATCACCTTTGCACTTTGTAAAAGTGTGAGTATTATCCAAGTATTTTTTGGAATGTCCTTCAATGAGTGCTGTCCATTTGTTTTTAATGGTTATTCTTTCTTTGTTGAGGGGGAAGAATAATACCATAAAGATGTCTTTACCAAAACATGCATGACAGTGTGCAATATCAACAAAATTTAGCTTTGATTACACAAACATTAATCTCTAATTAAGGTAGTGTGTGATGTTTCTCTATTGTAAAAATATTATATTCAATTTGTGCTCTTTTTTCTATAAGTGACTTTTTAAACTGTAAACAATTGAAAGGGAGGTGGATTAATATCTATCTAAAGAAAGATTGGATGTTACTGGATTTTTACTCTGCACAAGTATTCATCTTTTAATGAAAAAGTTATTTACAAACTAAATGTTTTGGTTCCTCTCAATTGTTTCTTAACCTTATCACTTGAAGACAATTTTTCCATGTCTCATTTTCTTCCACGCAAAACACTGAATTAATGCTGTGAGACAGAAACAAAGTGGCTTGAATAAATGAATATTCCAAATGTTGGCCCATGATATGCAAGGTTTCATAATGATGTTTGACTTGGAACTTGAAGTTGCCATCCAGGTGGGAAAGGAAGGTTTAGGTCACTATAAGATGATAGGTCACCTCTGTTACTGGAAACAACACATTCTAAGCAAATATTTCCTTAGATCTTTATGCCTATAAGCATTTTTGCTTTGAGTACTTTTATTCTTAAATGTTACATGGTGAATTCATAATTCAATTTCTCTTAACCTGAATATAAATTAGGGCCCCCTCCTTTTGCTTCCTATCACATTATCATTTCCTTCACAAAATGATAGAAATTTTTAATTCTGTCATATACAAACACCATATATACTCACATGTATATGTATACTCATACATGTGTATGTATAAGTATGTGTATGTGTATGACTTACACATTTTTGTTTATATATTTTCCATTGGAGTGTAATATGCATGAATGGTGGTGTCTCTTCATCTTATAAATTAGTAGAGAGGATCATAAAAGATTAGGAAGTGAGCATGAAAACCATAACAGTGAGGTGGATTTTATGATAATGCTTTAGAGTTAAGGGTTAGATTGAGTTAATGGCTGTATGAAAATACCAATTGCACCAATAAGAAAATCATATATGACAATATTGGAAGGCAGAGAATTTTGGCAGATGGTAACAATAGGTACTCTTTTCTCTAAAGCTTTGCCACTGAGCACATCTAAAGTTAAGTTTTAGTTGAATGGAGAAGTAAAGCAGTGGGAGAAATGTTTTATGGGTTGTGATTTTTGAAACGCAGGGCCCTGTGGAAGGTTCGGCTGAGGGCATTTTTCACTTCATTATTTCTCAGGCTGTAGATGATGGGATTCAACATGGGAGTCACAATAGTGTAGGATAATGACAATAATTTCTTATTCTCAGGGGAATTATTTGATTTGTGGCGAAAATATGTGAGACTGGAGGACACATAGAAAAGGCAGACAAAAAGGAGGTGAGAAGAGCAGGTAGAGAAGGCTTTCTGCTTCCCTTTAGCTGACGGAATCTTGAGGATGGCAGCAGCAATGCGGGTGTAGGAAGACAAGATCAGCAAGCAGGGGATCATGACCACCAGAATGGTTCCAACAATGGCGTAGATCTCAGACAGGGCTGTGTCTGCACACACCAGCCTCAGCACAGGCGGGCTGTCACAGAAGAAGTGGTTCACTTTGTTGGAGGCACAGAATGGGAAACTGAAGAGCCACGTGGTCTGCACAGTGGCTACAGGAAGTCCTGGAAACCAGGAGGCTGCAGCCAGTTGGGTGTGTGTCCTTTGGTTCATGAGGACTGGGTAATGTAAGGGACTGCAGATGGCTACATAGCGGTCATATGCCATGGTGGCCAAGAGGAAGCATTCAGCCACCCCAAAGAAGAACAAGAAATACATCTGAGTGGCACAGCCAAGGAAGGAAACGGTTGTGTCCTGGGCAAGCAGGGTTCCCAGCATTTTAGGGACAATGACTAGGCTGAAGCCGTTCTCCTAGAAAGACAAGTTCCTGAGGAAGAAGTACATGGGAGTGTGCAGCATGGGATCAGCCAAGGTAACCAGAATAATGAGGCTGTTTCTCATCAGGGTGGCCAGGTAGATGATGAGAAATATCACAAATAGCAATGACTGTATCTCAGTAGGTAGGGAGGAGAAGCTCATGAGGATAAACTCACTTATTTGTGTCCAGTTTCCTCCAGCCATAAGTGCAGTTTTAAATTTCCAGTGTGGTCATTGGGAAAAATTATCGATTAGAACAGCAATCACATTATGAATTTTTTTTCTATATTCCTTTTTCCTCTCAGGGAAAGAGGCAATGTCAAGCTGTCATTTGCTAGGAGCTTATGTTATTTTAAAGTTAAGATACAAGGAAAAAATACCCAGTGCAGAAAGTGTGAGGAGTTGTTAATCATCTTACTATTTTTATAATTTGTTTTCTATTTTATGCTATTAGTTTTAAAAATGAATTGAATATTTCCACACACCCCCATGCTCTGCTCCACACTTACATATTTAAATCATGTGGCTAACTTAGCAGGTCCCAAGGAAAAATAGTTGAACCAGCCTGCAAAACAAAGAAAAAAAATCAGTTCTACATATTATACATGTCTCCTTATTAAAGATTCATTTCTCATCTTTTTCATCTAGTAACAAATTAATAATTACTTCTCTGTATGGAAGTGAAACTACACTTTCCAAATAATTCAATAATATATGTAGTGTATAAAATTTATTTCATTTTAGTTTTGTTTGATTCAATATTTGATAAAGCAAACAGTACTAGAAATAATAAGTGAGGGTCATAACTTTAGAAATTTAGAATTCAGAAAATTGTATGACAATATGATTATATTAGTAAGTGTCAATTTCTTAATGAAGTTGGTGATTTTCTAGTAGGATACAAGGTTTAGTGTTGATATTTTTGAATTTTCATTTTTATTAGTACATGTTTACACTATGCAATGATTACATTCATCATGAGGAATTGGTAACTGTAGAAAACTCATCTTAATTCTTTTTACATGAAAAATAAAAATATGAATGAATTAAAGTAGTTTCATCAAAATATCACAATCCCGAAAGACATGAGATTACGAAATGGGAAAATCTTTACGAATGGTTATAACATCATGTTGAGTAAATTGAGCGTCAGATTGTCTTCATGACTAGAGAAGTAGTTTAGAAAAACTGAAATTTATGTCAAATAGTTAAAGACATTAATGTAGTTATAAAGATAATATCATTATAAAATATTCTGTCATTCTGTTTGTAAGGATTATTTCACATCTATGGATAAGAGATGGCAGATTGCAATGACATTAAAAGAAAGCAATAACAGAATAATTATATACAGAATCATATATTATTTTATAAATTACATTACATTAGTAGTATATTATATTGTTAATTGTATGAAAATATTTATACTCTATTACTGTCTAGATGAATGCTTTAAGCATAAAATATTTGCATTATACCCGTCCCCAAAATACAATGAATTCTACAACCAGTTTATACATATATAGCATATATATGCCTTTTATATATAAATATATGAATATGTTAATATATTCATATATATCAATATATGTGAATATATGTGAAGAATGCAATAGTTTGGCAGAAATGCAAAAATAACAATTTAAACTCTCACTTTTATCATATAATTATATTCAGTGTGGACAGTACTTTAGTTGTTGAAATTAAGTTCTAGAAGTATATATAAAAATGTTTATATTTAATTTTAGATGCTATCACCAGTATATTGTATTATACATATGTTTATATTTAATTTAGAGTAAAGTATAAACACTAGTAATATTTATAAAGAACAGGTGATCTTGACTCAGGGCCTAAAGACTGTAATTCCAGCACTGAGAGAGGCTAAGGCAGTAGGTTTGTAAGTTCAAGTCCTGCCTGGACAGCTAAGTGAGACCCTGTTTCAAATGAAGGATTAAAGAGAAGTATTGGGCAGGAGGCTTAGTGCAAAGGTCTTGGGTTCAACTGACAGTACATAAAGAAAAAAGATCCATTACTCCAGATGTAAACGTTGAAAATAAAAAAAATATCCAAAGATACGAGCCAAAATATTCCTGTTGATTTCCCATGAGTAGAAAAATAGGCAAAACAGATGTTAAAAAAAGACAAGTGGACAAAAACAACAGACTATATAGCACAGAAACCAATGCATGCAACTACATTTAACAAATGCTGAAAAAGTATAATGCAGAAAGGCTAGTTTTCAACAGATGATGTTTTAAATTATAATGTTCAATTATTTTAAAAGTGAAGAGAAATAAACACTGCAGGTGAAAATGACAAGTAGATTTCAGTTTATATATAAGAGGCCCTTTTGCTAGCAATTCTCTATCTACAATTTTAGATTAAGCTTGATTGGATGCGCATTTTATTTAGTAAAATTCTTCTCTCAACTTTATGATAATGTACGAGCAAACAAAGAGAAGGATATAAATAACAATACTGTTAAATTGTCTTTACAATCTCTACTAGTAAATTTATGTAGCCATTTAGGACTGTTATAGAAGATTTATCACAGCATGGAAAAACATTGCTTGTATTTAATGAGTGAATATTGTATACTGCAAAATAGTTTGCTCAGTAAAAAGACATTCGCTTTAAAACACAAAATTATACCATATATGTATAAACTGCAATTATATTGATGCCAATATTAGTATGTTATTAGTGTGATAATAAATATTTTATATTTCTTCAGTGTGTTTCGTATTTTCTGCATTGTTTGCCTTGGTTAAATTTAGGTAGACACATGTAATTAAAAGTAAAATACATTTCTAATTCAATTCATACACTGAAAAGACAAATGATAAACTTGTAATAATAATTCAAGGAATACTAAAATATGTTTGTCTAGCTGATTTGCAAATAAGTCATATAAAAAATTAGGAGCAAAATGTAGGCAATACTTCCAAAATGTAGGAGGCACAAAGACAACAGAAAAATACTCATTTATTTTTTTATATTTATTATTTTTAAATAAAAAACTATTTATTTATAAATAAATAATAGGCAATAAATAAATTATAGACAAAAATATATTTAAGTATTTATATAAAAAATATTTATTTTATATGTAGTGAATAACCACATAAAATTATTTGTTTTTCATAGTTGTAAAAAGTAACAACTAAACAAATAAGGAAACCACATGTAAATTCAACTTTACTCATAAAATTTACATAATTAATAATAATGTTCTGAATTGACAACTTTGTTTTCAAAGTAGTGTAATTTTTCTGACAAGCAATTTACAGAATTTGTTCATACGTGGTTTTGAGAACCTCCCCAGTGTCTCTAATTTTTCAGTAATCAAAGCTATAGACACTAATTTAACCCATAAACATTTTTAGTGATCCATTATTACACAAACAAAACAAGAAGCAACCACTAATCCATTATCACCCAGGGATTTAAGGAAATATGGAATCATATAAGTCATTCTTGAAAAATGCTTACTACTATTGGTCAATATCTACCTTATAATAGTAAGTGAAAAAAGAACTCACAACAACACATGCAAGTATTAATATTTCAATTCTATACATATGTACATAGAAAAGAGAATGGGGGAATATGCAATGTTTTAGTGATCACTGCCATAAAGTGGTAAGAAAGGGGATTGGACTGTTTTCTTAATTTTATTTTGCAGTTATACAAATGCTCAATAAGAATCTATTGTATTTTAACAGGAAACAGAAATAACAATAAAAGTGAGAATTACGGGCATCTTTTGGTAATATGTACTGAATACACAACACAGCTGTGCTATGTATTTTACCTTTCTTACTATTTTTTTCTTCATGCCAATGGTCTTATCTAGAAACTATTATTATTCTCCCGATATTGAAACTGGATGATCTGGAACTTAGAGAAGCTGTTATTTGGTAGTTTATGAATTTGGTAACTTGCTTACATGGGGCAGTGAAAGGCGAATCTGGCAGCCAAAAGCATAATCAGAAAAAATAAAGTAACCTTGAGTTTTTAAACAAGAATAGAACATAAATACAGGAAATGCCTTAAATTTCTTTGTTACTCTGTCATGCAGGCACTTTAACCTCACAGCACCTTAATATTGAGTTTCCTACCATTTACTGAATAAATTACTTTGTTTCGTGATTTCGTACCAGAGGGTGGCAAACATTTACTATTAAATGCCAGTTGTAAACTTTCTTTGGGCTTGTGGACTATGTGATTCCTGTCAAGTTACTCGATATGCAAACAAATACACAGATGTGTGCATGTGTACCATGCATATTCAATATGTATAATATCTAAAACTGCATTTCCCTGAAAATAGACCTAATTGGAAAATAAACACTGGTTTTTACCATAGTTTTGACCAGTGGCAAGGAGAGGATTATATCTACCTATTCTCTTGCTGGTTATTTTCCAGTTAGGCCTTACTTTGGGAGAAATATGGTGTATATGATATAGGTAGACAACAATTAGGGTGTGCTAAAATTCTGGCAAAGGAGTATGACTGAGGTTCAATAAAACTTTGGCACTGCAGTTCATTTAAATTTTGTGATATTACAGGTGCTGTAAAATGTTATTCTTTTCATTTGTAAGAACCACTGAAAGAACATAAAAATTGTTTTTAGCTCATGAGCCATATAAAGAAGGAGCTGGCCAGATTTGGTCCATGTGGCTTGTTAAGCCTTGCTGATATCTTTGCTCATGATGTGACTTCTGTTTGCATATATCCCCTTCTGCACCTGGGTGGCTTCTGTCCTTCAAAACTAAATGAGTCTGTCCTTTGCTGTTTCCAAAATAGGGTTATTCTTGTCTGATGTAAAAACTGGTTATTCCATTCTATTTAACTATCTACTGATGCCTGAATCTCCCATTTTAATCTCATCTTTTCAGACCAAGAACTGCTTACTTTATTCATAAGGATAAACCCAATGCCTGTCTACATTATAATAGTTACATGTATTTTTGAATGAAAGAGGATAAGAATTAACACATGAATTTTTTAAATGTCTTATTTCTGAAGTTTCCATTGGATTCTATGTCTATCAACCTCTTTCTATCAAAAAGCTGTTGCCAGAAGCCCCATTTCATGACAGATTTGTAGCACATGATGCTGGGCAAAAGGACAGTAAAGGAAGAGAAAGCAGAGATGAAAGGGCTTCTGGGTTTGTCACAACATTCTGGAAATTACTAGGGAGCAGGAAGTGCTAGGTGCCTGCTTCTGGTGTGGGAGGCACTGCAGCAGCTGAGCCCCAAGTCTAGCCCACTGGCATCTTGGCCATACCTGCAAAACTTCTCCAGGAGCATCCCTTACTGTAATTTGATTGACTGTCTTTTAAGAATTATCCTAAATAAATAGAGTATGCTGATGTCTTTTGCTTTGTAAGTGCTTAACTGAGTTAACCACAGGAAAATTAAGACCCATGAGCCAGGACATGTCCCACAGAAGGACCAAGGACTGAACTTTTCTAACCCAGAAAGCTTTATAGGACAGAACTGGGAAATCAGCAAACAAACATAACAAACCCAAGTAATGTCTTTTTTACCCCCTATGGCCTTAGCTCTTCTGTGACATAAGCAAATAAATCTCAGATCCAAAGAAGACAGGAGAGCTAATTAGATCTTCTCAGTGGGTCTAGGAATAGAATCAGGCGTCCTGCCCAAACCTGCCCAGGCCTCGTCCAGCTGAGCAACTGAACCTGTAGACAGGTGGCTTCTGTCTGATTTGGCCCTTGGCAAGGAGACTTACCTGTGTCCAATAGGGACATCTTCCTTGACCAGCTCTGTCTGGCATTCATGCTTTGTAGATGTCCTTAAGTAGCCTAAGAGGTCTAGCTCAGGTTCAGAAAGGCTGAAAGGGAACTGAGGAAGTCTTTGTGGCTGCCCTAGCTGAGGCATTAGTGGCTACAGCCAGGTCACTGCTGCTGTGCGTGTCCGATGTGAGTAAGCTCACACTGCAGCTGGCCACGTCCCCAGTCCTCACTTTTAGGAGAATTATTTATAGCTGTGCCTCTTTTATCCTCAGGGACAGATGAAGTGATAGAACCTTTATTTTCCCCCAGGTCATCTGAGCTCATCTAAGTTCCTCTTCCTTTTCTTCCTCCTGGGGACTTAACCTTCCTTAAGTATGCTGTTCTTTGGGGTTCTTAGGAATGTCAGATGCCAAAAATATCAAAGAAAGGAAACCATATTCTAGAAATTCAGGGAAATGTAGAGAAAAGCATAAAAGTTTTGAACTCTAAGTGACCTATATTTGAAACTACCTATGAAACTTTAGAGGCTTGTGGTTCTTAGTGATGTGTTAAGCTGAGATTCTCCACTTATAGACTTATTTTATAGGGTTAGTATGATGAAATAGGGCATATTAATATTGATATTAGTTATATTAAACATACATATCATGTTATTACTATGTTACTATAACCTAGCATATGCCTTATTTTACAAGGCTCATATGATTATATCTCACATATTAATGTTGATGCTATTTTACAAAACATATATCATGCTAATGTTATGACTTATAAACCATTGTGTGGCAAATATGATTTGACTTAAAGTATCGAGTGATTATTGGATGACAGTCACTTTTCTAGATCCTGAGACACAAAATGAACAACACCAACAAAATATCTCTCTACTGATAAAGCTTACATTGGAGTGGAGGAAGCCAAGCTTTGAACAAATAAATCAAGTATCTGAGACTAAGTAGTTACAGTAAACAAAATTTAGAGAGGGGAAATGAATCAATTGGTAGACTGCTTTTACTATAGGTTATTTTTTTTTGCCTAATTTTAGGCTAGACCTTGGTAAAGAACATATAAAGCAGGAGAAATAATCCCTTACTCAAGGTTGACCAAATGATTTGAGGTTCTGTGATTTTGAAATGGTTAGTGAACAGAACAGGGTAGAGTGATGCATGCTTTGAGTCACACAATGTAGAAACAGGAAAGACTGTGATCATTTTTATTGTAGCATAGTTTTATGATCAAAATAATGAAAAAATTGCCTTAATTTCATCAGTAAAGAATGGATTAAAGTTGTTTATTTTTCATTGTACATTACATAATTTGAATGCATCATATCATAGGATAAACTCCCAGATAAACCTCCATGTGACGAGGAAGCTGAAAAACACTATATACCTATCACACAAATCACATATATTGTATAGAAATAAATCTCAAGGGACACATACGCATAAACACATAAATAGAAAAATTTTGTAGTCTATACAAAATAATTCACATTTATCTTTAGGGCAAGGAAATGGAGAAACAGGTTTGATTCAAAGGGAAATCGTTTGATTCTATATCACTTTACATTTAATTAATTTATTGTGTGTGACTATAAAACTTTTTAGCAAAAAGGACAGAAATTGAAAGCAAAAAAAAAAATTTCCTGATGGCTCTTTCTCTATTCACTAGGCTTTATGTCCTAGAGAAAATTAAAATTGCTCTATGTCCCAGTATCTACTATGAGAAGGAAGAAGATAAGTGTGCAAAACACAAGCCTTGGCGAATGTCATTGGTGGTGAACCTTTTAGAGCTTTCAATTGTACAAACAGCCCTCTGCGACACTCATGCCATAGGATTCCACCACTGTGTATCCCACCATAATACTATTTGACTACTACCTGAAGTTGTCCTGATGAAGGAAGGAGCATTCCACTAACCATATAACTATCCACTACTACGACTGTCACCACCTATTTTTTTCACTTAAAAATGTTTGTTAGATTTTCTTCTTTCTTTTTCTCAAATACATCAACTGTTGCCTTAGCATTCCTATGTAGGTTTCAGTTTCAAGCCCAGCCTAGGAAATTTAGCAACTTGGTGAAATTTGGTCTCAAAAATAAAAAAAAAATAATATTTTTCCTCATAAGTGTTTTGAGGCAGAGTCTTGATGTGCAGTTCAGGCTGGCCTTGAAGTCACTGTGTTGTCTTGGCTGGCCTTTAATTCACAGTCGTCCTGCCTCAGCCTCCAAAGTTCTGGTATTATAGATGTGTGCCTCTGTGCTGAGTTTTCCTTCTAATATTTACAAAGTTAACTCCTTCATGTTCTACTGTCACAATTTCAGAAATGATTACCTCTGACCCCTGTATTAAGACTCACTTATTTTTTTCTCAGAGAATTTTAGCTTTTTTGTAGGAAGGCAATAGCATGGAATTATATATCTATTTGTGGTTTATTTAATTCTCTTTTCAACAAATTGTTTTTTAAGTTATCGATTAGACATTTGTTTATTTGATGGCGCTGGAGAATAGAACATGTGGCTTCACACCTGGTAGAGAACTGTACAATTGAACTATATTTCTGGCCTCTTTTTTCATTAAATTATAAAATTTTCAATGACAAGAAATTGCGTTTTGCTCATCACTGTAAATCCACTACAGCAATACATGTAAAGTAGGGATAGGAAATGAGCATGGAATCTTTGAGAACAGTGAGGATGTTATTATAATAATTCAGAAATAAAACCCTGTGTATACTAATAACAGGGGCAATGAAACTGGGAATTGAGCCCCGAGTTTGCATAAGAATTTTGCCAAGGAAGAACCAGCAGCATTTGTAGCCAGTTGAATTTTCTGTTGATAGCATTATCAACCTGTTTCATTTTATAACACAGTGGAATATCAGGGACTGATCAGTTCCCCAATCACCTGGATGAGGATACAATGAAGGATAAAAGAAATAGAGGCAATAATTTAGAATGCAAGGGGGACTGGGAGGGTCAGAGCTCTTATGAGGCTAAGACAGAGAGTCTCTGATCTCTTCACTCTTCATTGAATGGACACAGCTTTTCCAGTGATTTGTAGAAACATCCTGGGAACAGAGGAGTGGAGGCCACGGATGCAAGTAAGATTTAGTAAGAAACAAAGTGTTATGGCATTGATTAATGGGAAACTTGTTTTTCCCATGGGTTAATATTTACTGCTGTAGGATTCTGTACAGAAGTGAAGGAATCTTCAGCTGAAATGCTCTCTTGCCTGCAGAGAAGGCACAGCATCATGAGTCACCGAACCTCCATTGTGGCCTGTGGCTTAGGTAGTTTTGTTTCCTCATGCCAACTTCTGGCTTATCAGGCAAGGCACATAAGCCTAGGACAGTCTCAGACTTTAATACAGAAAGCTAATTTATGGATTTGCAGCTCACTCAGAGTGGTTTTCATCAGTGGAGTACACTGAATGTTTTCATTTTATAATTGTTTATTTCTCCAATTCATTACTGGACTAATACCAAGTAGATTGGAGCACTTCGTTCATCATTATACACTCAGGATAGAAATACTCTCTTACTGAACCAGTATAGCCAAAATGGCCATGCTTCCAAAACTGTTATACAGATTTAACACAATCCTAATCAAAATCCCATAGCATTCCTCACAGAGAAAACAATCCTAAAATTCATATGGAATCTTCATATGGAATCAGGAGAGACCTAGAATAGCAAAAGCAATTCCAGGCTACAAGGGCAATATAGGAGTCACTATAATCCCAGAATTAAAATTATATTATAAACTACAGTGATAAAAACAGCATAGTAAGCTGGATATGGTGGTGCAGAGATTTTAATTCCAGCTCTTGGGAGCCTGAGACAGAAGAACTGTAGCTAGTTTAGGGCGAGCCTGGGCTACATTGTGAGTTCAAGGCCAACCTGAACTACAAAGTAAGAACCTGTCTGAAAAACAAAAACAAAATCAAAAACAGCAAAGTATTAATAAAAGCAAAGCAAAACCAGACTTGTAGATCAGTGGAACGGAATGGAGGACACAAAAACAATACAAGCACACTAAACTATTTTATCTTAGACAAAGGCTGTCAAACACTTTCACTAGAGAAAACAGCCTCTTTAACAAATGGCACTAATTTATCCTTTTTTATGGCTGAGTTCAATGAATAGTTTGTACTAATACTGTTTGGAGAATTTTTTAATCTCATCTTTTACTCTGTTGTCTTTGAAAATAGCAATATGCAATGTGTTAACTGTTGTTATTCTCCTATTATTATGAAATTTTGTTTTATTTTTTACCATAATATACAAAAATAAAATCTAGCTAAAAACTAAACTGAAAAAAGAAATGGCACAGGGAAAACTGGCTGTCTACATGCAGAGAATTGAACCTACACTCACATCTCTCATCAGGTAGTAAACTAAAGTAAAAATGGATCAAAGATCTAAACCTTAAAATAGGCAAAGACTTTTTTAACAGAATGCCAGCTGCACAAGAAATAATATCAATAATCAACAAATGAGATCATATCAAATTAAAATAACCTTCTGCACAACAAAGGAAACCATTAACAGAGTGAAGAGACAATCTTCAGAATGGGAATATTTTTGCTTGCTACTCCTCAAACAAAGAACTAATATCTACAATATATAAAGAACTCAAAAAAATTAGACCTCTCCCTCCCACTTTAAAGGTCCAGTAAAAATGGGTATCTGAAACTAATCAACATTTCTCAGAAGAACAAGTAAAAATATCCATTAAATATGTTCAAAACTATTCAACATATTTGGCCACTTGAGAAATTCAAATTATAACAACACTGAAATTCCATCTCACTACAGAGTGGCTGTCTTAAGTAAATCAAACAATTACAAATGCCTGAGTGGCAAGTTGTAGGGGAAGGCTTTCTTCATTGTTGGTGAGAGTGTAAACTGGCACACTCAGTATGGAAATCAGTATGATGATTCTTCAGAAGACTAAAAAGATAAATTGCATTTGACTGAGGTATTCTCCTTCTAGGTATGTTCCAAAAAGAGTAAACACATCATATTATGGTGATACATGACACCTGTGTTGATAGCAGCACAATTCATAATAACTAAATTTTGGAGGCAGATATGTCCAACAACAGATAAATGTGAAAATAAGATGTGGTATTTTTACACACTGGAATATTACTCTGCCAGAAAGAATGGATAAATTGAGTCACTTGTGGGAAAATAGATTCACCTTGAGACCATATGATAAGTGAAGTAAATCAGACACACAAGTTTAAGCATCACGTGATTAGTTTAATAAAGAAACCCAATATATAACTAATGTGCAAAATTAAAAATAGGTAATAGAAAGTAAGGAAATATCTTTCTCAAGTGGGAAGGAGACCAAGGGATGGAGGGGGTGGAGGAGAGGATTACAAAAAGAATTAAAATGTGTTATGTACCAAACCATAAGAGGAATGAAATCATTATGTACTTCAAACCTGTACCATTAGAAAATAAAAATGGAGAAAAAAATCTTGAAAATACACCGAAAACAAAAAAAGAGATGCGACATGATGGAATAAGGAATATAAGTAAAAGCAGAGTCTCAGGGAGGTAAAAACATAATGGGTAAAATGTCTCAGTTTGGTGGTTGAAGAATGAGTCACTGTGTTTTATTCTGAGTGTCCTCGGGTTCAGCATGTTGTCATATAGACATGTCACACAGGGTTGGGAGTTGCCTTGGTGGCTCCATGTGACTCTCAGCTAACCAGCTCAGCACACGTCTTCTGGTGATCATTCTTGATCCACGTGTTAATTGATTCATAGCTAAATCATTCATATATATGTCACATATATCGTAATCATGTAAGCTGCTTACAGTTTTGTTGTGCAATAGGTGTTTAAAACTTTTGGGTGACTTCTTTATCACAATGTATGTGAACAAATCCATATAAACAAAACATGCTTATCAGTGGAGTGATAATGTGGCACTTTGTGCAACAGCTAAAGGAGCTTTTTGAATTAAAAAAAAACCAGCAGCAAATGAACATTTTTGTACAACATTGCTTATGAATTTTAAACATTATTTGTTTTGTCACACTTACTAAGAGAAGTATAGCATCTGTAAAAATTTATTTAATATTTTACAGTTTGGGAGCATATTTAGGTATATACTTTGTTGCCCATCTAAGTTGAAATATCTTAGAGCAGGCCTATCTAACTTGTGCCTTGCTTTTATTTGACGGGAACGAAATTTGTCTTGTGATGAAAATAAACTAACCAATATAAATAATGTATGTTAAGAATAAAACACTCTTTAAAATTTTTTTCTAACATTAATTGAGAAAAACAAAAAAGACAGAAAATAAAAATTAAAAAACATCACCTGATCCCAAATTGGATGTGAAAGTAGAGAAAGATATAAACCTGAAACACTTGAGAGGTCACTGATAAAAATAATGATTTTGGAATTAGTCATTTGTTTCAATTTTTGTTGATTATGAGTGCTAGACAAGGAATATGAACATAAATGAGAGGCCATCTTTGCCTACAGTTGATAAATATGCATGTAAAATATAATTACAGTGTCTTTAATTTTTTTAGGCATGAGAAGATAAGTGAACTCAGCTCTGACTAGGAGAATTGGAGGTTTTCTAGAAGAAAAATGTTAGAATCATATTTCCATGACTGGAATCAGAGTTGAATCCTTTCAAGGTAAGTAGAAGTGAACATGCTATGGGAGAGCATAGGCAAAGGGAAGAATTTTGGGCAGAAAACATATAATGTTACAAAGCTAATAATAACTACAGCCCTTTACTGTACAGGTACTCTGTGCCCAGTGTCCTTCTCATTCAGAGAGTAAAAGTCACTTTATAAATACATTTAATATCCCTGTCCCAAATGGCTCACATATGTCAGATCATCTCCATTTAAATTGGTCTCAGCATTATTTGTTGTTGTTGTTTCTTCTCAATTCCTCCTGTCACTCTTCTAAGGGTTAATTTCATCTCCATGTTAATTTTTTGCTGTTCTTTCATGAACTCATCTCCACCTTCTCCTTCTATCTTTTAGAAAAGACATATCCTGTAATTTAAAAGTACATGATATTTTGGATTCAGGCTTACGTTAAAATAGCTTTGACATTTCACTACTTATGACTTGAGCAAGTTACTAATAATTTCCTATTCTATAAATTGTATATGGTACAATTAATAAATTAAGACTTTATTTAAAATATTTAATACATACTTGCCTTTCAATAAATGTTATTTAACTTACCCTGCTCCTGGAATTTATCCTAATTCCTTAGATTTTTTTATGATACAATTATAGCTAATGGACTTGAAAATTCTGTGTAACTTATTCTCACTGCTATTTGCAGGAAATACTAAAGGATAAGAAAGATCACTTGGCTCCACAGTGGAACTCATTGGTGCACATTAGTCATATTATAGTGCATATTGTTACATATGAAATATTATGCAATCTCATTTCTTTGAGAATACATGTAGTATGCAAAAATTATTATTACAAATCAGGAAATGGAAGGATAGACTAATTGTATTTACTTGCAT
>PVJX010032468.1:0-20374 GCA_004027295.1 Dolichotis patagonum
GTGTTTGATTATTTTGGAAATTTTATATCTGTTCTTTGTGATTTTTGAAAGTTCATTCATGATTATATGTTTATTAATCATGTTAAAAGATTTCACTTTAATGTTATAATATACAATTTAATTTTAATAATATAAAGATATTAATACTATCCCATATGAATTGCTTCTTATCAGCACAGTAAATAAAATGTTAGTATTAAAAAAATATTGTCTTTTAAAAAATTTATTCTTCCACAAAAAAGATAGTTTTATTTTTAGTACATGTTTTTAAAAACATGTTTATGGCAAACTTTTAATATTATATCAAAGAATGAAGAATCTCAATAGAAAATCTCAATAGAAATCCATTCACCTAAGATAAATACTATTGACATCTTGTGAGTGATTTCAGGTATCTTTTTTAGGACTCATATGCATAAAATTTTATGTAAATGGAGACATTTTATATAAGAATATTAGTCACAATCATCTTGCTGCCCTTTTCTTTCTTTGGTTTTTGCCTTTATAACAGTTTTCAACAAATATCTTCACTTTTATGGATTAAATTTCAAAAAATAGGACTGTGAAATATACACAGTTTTAATTTTCAATGATACCTCACATTACCATGTACTTTAATTTGGACTGATACTTCCTAACTGCTTTTCAGAGTAGTTACATCAAGTTAGAGTCAATGGTTCCTAGGAGTTCACATGGTCCCACTGGGTAGCAATACTTGGGATATTCAGGCTTCTCAAGCTTTTAAAACAATTCATTGATTGCCATATTTGCATGACATTTAATTTTAACTTAGATTTGTTAACCAATAACAAATACCGACAGGACTGCAGAGAAAAGGAAATCCTTCTCCGCTGCTTGTCAGAGTATAGATTGCAAACACTGTGGAAATCAGTGTAGAGATGCCTCAGAAATCTAAAACTAGAGGTCCCCTTTGACCTTTCTATTCCCTATCTTGGTATTTTCCTGAAATTAAAAGTATCATACCACAATAATATATGCACTCCATGTTTATATCAGCACGGTTTGTAATGGCTCAGTCTTGGAAGCAGTCCAAATGCCCATCAACAGATGAATGGATAAAGATGTGGTTTTTTTTTTTTATACAATGGAGTATTAGTCATAAAGAAAGAAAATGAAACATTTCTAGGTAAGTGGATATACCTGAGACCATACTCTTCAGTGAAACAAACAGATACATGTGTTTAAATATTGCATTGTTTCCTGATGTGAGAAACTGAAACTGAAACAGGGATCAAAATGTACTATAATAGATACTGAGAAATGGGAAGAAAATGTTCAAATGGGAAGGGGAACAAGAGAGTGGGAAGGGTGAAAATAAGGAAGGAAAATGAAAAAACAATAGAAGGAAAAAACTGAAATAAAGCTTTTGTAATTAAGAAGAGAAGAAGAGTTCAAGGGAGGGAAGGAGATTGGAGAAAAAAGAATCAAGATATATTGTGTACAGGTACAAATGCCCTAGGATGAATGTGATCATTATAATCTGAAATATACCAATGAAATTAACAAACAAACCCATCTTGCAAACCAATATTAATTACAATGGAAGATTTTTTATTAAAAAAGTCTTTAAAATTTATGCCAGCTGAATATTTTAAAGTTTATATATAATGCTATTTTCTGAAGTTGGTTGCAATAAACCATAACCTTATTTCTTTAAAAACAACCGTTCTTCCAAGAGACAAATGTTTTAAAATATTATTAATTAATAAATTTTGCAATTTTTCAATTATTAATTAATATTAATGAATTAAACTTTAATTAATTAAATCTGCAATTATTAATAGATTTTTGCAATTTTTAAAGAAATTTAGATTTAGATTATTCTAGTTTAATCTTTTTGGAACTGCCTTTTCATTTTCTGGGACTTCATAGAACTTTTTAAATAGAATGGTTTTCATTTTTATAAGATCTAGTGAATCTTAATAATTAGTTCTTCTCTTACTGCTTGTCTTTTGTTCTTCCTATTCTCTTTGTCTGGAATGCTATTAGATTTGCAACTTTTCATTAAGTCTTCTAAGTCTTAGTCCCTTTTCATCTTTCTATGGTTTTTGTTTGTGTCTAATATTTCCAAGTTATTTATTCTGCTCTTAGTACATGAATGGTTTCTTTAGTTTTACCTCGGTGAAAATATTCTTTCTCCTTTCTAATTTTCATTTTCTAGTACCATTTACTCTTCTAATAGATTTCACTTATTTTTCATGTCAGGTTGCTCCTTTTTCACAGACTTTGTGGCTTCATATTTCATTTAATGATCTCTTTTCTTCTACTACTAAACATATTAGGGATATTTAAGTTTTATATCTTATTCTACTGTTTCATAAATCTGATTTTATGGAAATATTGTTTGTTTATAATTGTAACACCTGTAAGAGTAGAGAGCCAAATATTCTAAGTACATGGCCACATCATTAATTGGCAGACAATTTTATTTTCTCTCTATGTTTATACAAGTTATTTATATTTCCTGCCTTACTGTATTCACTAATATTTTCAAAACAATATTATGCTACTGAAAATAACAGCATTCTTCTCTTATTTCTGGTAGTTTTTCTATTTAGTCATGTTCACTAAATGCCAAATGCTAACATATTTAGTAAATAAAGAGCCAAAATGTATTTAGCAAGTACAACAATCCACATAATACACACATAATTGTACATCTATTATTTAAAAGAATTACACATGCCTGACATTATTTGATGTTACATACTCCTTTTCTCCTTATACACATGGGAGGAAAATACTGAAAGGACATAAATGCTCAAAAATAAAGACAGCATGAGAAGGAAGTGATTACAACCCATTTTGAAAACTAGGAAGCAGGTGGACAACAGATGCATTAGTTTCTGGTGACTGCTTTAAATAATGCCATAAACTGGGTTACTTAAAACATGTAGTTATATTTTTGCAGGTCTAGGTATCAAAATTCCAAAATGTCCTTATTGGGCTACACCAAGGAGCTCCCAGGCTCCCAGGATCCTTGGGATGCTCTGTGGAAGAGTCTGTCTCCTTGCTCTTTCTAGAGTTTAGAGGCTCCTATCTCCATGTTCAAAGCTATCCTAAGGCCATAAGGGAAAGTGAAATCAGTCAGATGCAGAAGGTTAAATATCCCATGGATTTGCTAATTTGAGAAACTCCAAATATAAATTATTCAAAGAGCAAAATAAAAGAGAACTGATAGGGAACAGATATTGACAATGTGGAGATGTAGAGGAGATATGGGGAATTAGGAAAGCCAGAGAGTGGGGGTAAAGTCAAAGTGAAGATGCCTAAGTTGTGATATGTGTGTGCACCAATTTCCCAGGATGAATGCAATCACCATGTATTACAAGCATATACTAAAAATAGCAGAAATGTATTTTTAATTTTATTTCTGCTTGCATCACTACATCCCTGCTTTCCTCTTTGGTGGTCCAATAACCTTTAGCCCTCTATTTTAATGATACTGAAACAGCTACAAAATGGAGGCTAATTCCCTTTGTCAAATATCCATAGCATAATCATATATGCAAGCTCCCATTTTACCATATTAATAACATTCCTAGTTTCTATGAATTAGGTCTTACTATTTTGTTTTGTTTTTAATTTATTTTTTCAGTTTATTTTATAGAGAAAAAAAGAAAAGAAAAAGAAAAAAACAAAAGACACAAGCAAACAACAATAAGAAAACAAAAATAAAAAACCCCAAACAATAATAAACAAAAATAAAAAAATAAAAAACCCAAAACAATAATAATATAGGCTTTCAAAAGAAGATGATAGGAATTAAGCTGCTAGAGAAAAAAACAATACAAAAACAGAACACCTATAAAGGAAAACCTATTAGAATCATGGCTGACTTCTCAACACAAACTCTCAAATCAAGAAGAGCTTGGAGTGAAATGTTTCAAGTCCTGCAAAAAAACAACTTCCAATCTAGATTGATGTACCCTGAAAAACTATCTTTTAAAATTAATGGAGAAATAAGCTACTTCTATGACAAAGAATAACTGAAGAAATTCATGAGCACAAATCTAACCTTACAAAGAGTATTGAGAGATAGTCTAAATAGTGATAAAGATGCACAGAATTATAAGAACAACAGCAGAAAGAAACTACCAGAGAGGAAGTAATAGGTGGGGTAGAAAATAGGAAGATGGATAGGCTGTGGAAGAAATTCCTAGAGTCATTGGATCTCTTTGTTAAACATTTGTAGTTCAATCCAACACCCTTCGCAGCAAGTGATGGATGCAGAAACTCTGCATATAGCTAAGGGATAGGGCACCATTTGAACAAGAGAACATTGATCAGATAACCATGAGGCCCAGCCTTTTCTCCCCAGTTGACTTTTAGAAATACTTATAGGTAGGCTGGTACGTCCCAGGAAGTATGACTAATGAATATTTTTTGTGGAGATGTATCACAATAATAGGAGACCAGCACACAAAATAACAAATGCAGAACTTCACAATAAAGTAAATCCCACCAGTGGACAAGGACCACACATCCACATATATCTTGAAATCAGATTTTATTGGTTTTTTCCCTTAATTTTGCATGGAAAGTCTTATATAGCCAGTTATGTAAGAAAGTCTCTAATAAGTAGGGTAAAGACTAATGTAAATAAAAGGAAGAAAAAGAATCTCAGTAAATAGGTAGAAGAATGTTTTTAAATTTTCCATTTTAAAGATTTTTGTAGAACTACAGAAAAAAGATATTGTACTCATAAAATGATAGCATGATATAATTTTTTTCAAATTCAGGCACAGTTCAAAATATTTGAAGTTAGAAAAAGGAAGTCCAACACAAAGCTTGAAGGCAAGATTGAAGAAATTGTTTCTAAAGCAAAAGAGTAGACAAATAAATCAAAGTAAGTTCAGGCTATTGCTATGTTAGTAGGGAACACTCAACACTAAACATTTAGTATTTCAGAAATAAAGATATATGAAGATGGAGAAGAAAAACTTATCAGAGAAATGTTCAAAATTTTCCAAGCTTAAGAATATGAATTTCCACATTCAGCACTCCCCTTTATGATTATATACTACCCACAAAAAAGTATATCACTGTGAAACTCCAAAACCGCTAGTTACAAACAGAAGATGTGGGTACTTCCTGAGAAAAGTGGAGAGTCTATCTTCATGAATCAGAATGTCATCTGTCTTTCTTAAAGAAATGCTGGAGGCTAGAAGTGCTGGAGGCTTTGCAATTCTCAGGATTGTTTTCCAGGCGAAGATTGTATACCCAGACAAACTATTAAATCAGATGCAATTGTTTGAGGATTGCAAATTTTCAATAATTTTACCACTTTTAAAACATTCATTCAATCTCAGGAAGCTTGCAGAAGGATATAATTAACTAAGATTAAAAATTGACCAAGGAAGAGAAAAGCAAGGGGATCAAAGCAACAAAGGATCCATTAAAAAGGTTCTTTGCATGAAATAAAGAGTTATCAGAAATATAGTAACTAAAATCCTAGAATAGTCTTTGCCCAACTGAGGGTACTGGTGTCTCCCAAGGGATGTATGGCGATGTGTGAAGAGAGTTTTTTTTTTTTCTCATAGGTAACAAATACTACTGTCATCTAGCAGAGAGGCCAGCATTGCTGCTAAATATCCCACAATGTACAGGGTAAGCACCTTCAAGAAATGGTTGTTCAACTCAAAATGTCAGTACTGACAAGGAAGTGGAGGAAGACAGTTTGAGAGCAGTAAGCCGTGCAATGTAATGGAAAGGGAATCGGCACAATTTAAAGAAAAACAATAGGAAATCCATTCTGTGGTCTGTTTAGCAACTACTGACTTATTTAGAGCTGAGCCTCAAAAAATCATCTTTCAGCAGACATAAAATCATAATATATGTGAACATTGTGGTTATAGCACTAGGCAGAAAGTACTTGGGAATATAATCGAGTCATATTCCTTGGTTCTAGTATTTTGCCTAATATAAAAGTGAATAGTATTTTGCCTAATATAAAAGACTCTTTATGTCTACAAAATAACATTATCTCCTGTCAGTTTCCTCCATTTTACAATTTGAGAATTTCTGAAGAAACATAAATTTCATGCTCCATTTATTGCATTTACTGTTTCTTCCTGAAATTTTCTCTCTACCTTGTGCTCCCAAAGAATCCATTACCATCCCTAAAACTAATCTGTTTTCTGTTTAAAATATTTATTATTTCAGTAAGTTACCAACAGCCAACATCATACTAAGTGGTCAAAAACTGAAAGTTTTCATTTTAAACTCAGGAACATGACAAGGATATCCACTGTCACCTCTCCTATTCCATATAGTTTGAAAATATTAGCCAAAGCAATTAGACATGAGAAGGAAATAAAAGAAATACGGATAGGAAAGGAATAAGTTAAAGTATCATTATTTGTTGATGACATGGTACACTACATAGAAGAGTCCAAAAGCTCTACCAAAAGATTTATAGATTTAATAACAATATTCAGTAGTGTACCTGGATATAAAGTCAACACTCAAAAATCAATAGCATTCCTTTACACAAACAACAAACTCATAGAGAAATTAGCGAAAACCATACCTTTTAAAATAGCATCCAAAGAAATAAAATACTTAGAAATAAATCTAACCAAATAAATAAAAGATCTATACAATGAAAACTACTGTACTCTGAAAAAGGAGATTAAAGAAGATATCAGAAAATGGAAAGATATCCCTTGCACATGGATTGAAAGAACCTACACCATGAAAATGTCCCTACTCCTGAAACTGTTTTACAGATTTGATTCCATCCCAATCAAAATACCATTAACATACCTCACAGAACTAGTGAAAACATACTAAAATTCATTTGAAACCAGAAGAGATCTAGAATAGCAAAAGCAATCCTCAGCAACAAACACAAGTCAGGGGGCTTCACAATTGCTGACCTATAATTATACTGCAAAGCTAATATGATAAAAACAGCATCGTATGGACAAAGGCCTGAGGACCAGTGGAATAGATTAGAAGATGCAGACACAATTAAAAAGACACTCAGTTGCCTTATGTTTGACAAAGGGGCCAAGCATGTTCACTGGAAGAAATCCTCTTCAATAAATTATGCTAGAAAAACTGGCTTACTATCTGCTAAAGACTAAAGTAGAAACATGTATATCACTACGCACTAAATTGAAGTCAAAATGGGTCAAAGATCTAAATATTAAGATGAAACACTAGACTGGGAAAGAAATTAGGTAGATATCTTGAAAACATAGTTGTAGGTAGAGACTTCATGAATGTTACATTCAATACGTTGTGTCAACTTGAGAAGTCCAAAAACTTAACTAAGTATCTCAACAGCTCTCCATCCTGGGGTGTAAAGGACATAGAATATTGTCTGATGTGTCAATTTGAGTAGGTCAGAAGTTCAACTAAGTGATTCATCAGGTGGTCAGGGCCCCTACTTTGTAAACATTCTCTGCAAGAGGAGGGCATGGAGGCTGTATGAGTGCTACACACACCCAAGGGCATAGCCTGCTTACAATATAAGCAAGGAAAAGAAGCTTGCCCTTTTGCTCTTGTTGATTTTGGTATCTGCCATAACTGCCTTGAAAGGTTGCCCCTCAGCCATGCCACCCTGCTTAGGAGTCAGCTGAATATGGACTGAAATCTCCACAACCTATAAGCTAAATAAACCTTTGTTTCCTTCATTTTGGGTGTCAGGTCTTTTGTCTCAGCACTGAAAGAAAAGTAAGACAGATAATGAATAAAACCCAGACCACACAGGAAATACAATAAAGAATCAACAAATGGATTTCACTTTATTATAAGTTTTTGCACAACAAAGGAAATCACCAACAGAGTGAGAAATCACCACAGAGTGAGGACAATTTATAGCCAGTTATTCCTCAAGGACTTATATCTAGAACATATAAAGAATTGAAAAAAAAAAATTCAAAGACCCAATCCAAAAATGGGCATCTGAGATGAATACACACTTCTCAGATGAAGAAATACAATTGGAAAATAAACATATAAAAAAGTTCAACATCATTGGTCATTTGAAAGATACAAATTACAACAATACTGATATTCTATTTCACCCAGAAAGAATTATCATCAAGAAAACTATCAATAACAAATGTTGGGATGTCTATAGGGAAAAAAGAAACACTACTCCACTATTGGTGGAGTATAGACTGGTATAAACACTGAGGAAATCGGTATGGAGATTTCTTTAAAAAACTAGGATTAGTGGTTCCATTCAACCCTGCTGGTATCTCTAGACAAATTAAAAACATCATCTCACAGCAATATATGTGATTCCATGTTTATAGAAGCACAATTTGTAATACTTAAGTCATGGAAATAAAACCCAAATGCTCATCAACCAAAGAATGGATTTTAAAAAAAGATTTTTTAATATAATGGAGTACTATTCAGCCATAATGAAAGATAAACTTGAGACTTTTTTAGGTAAATGGATGTAACTCAAGACCATACACATAAGTGAAATAAATCAGACCCACATGTGTTTATTCTGGAAGAGTAGATAAGTTCCAAACTGTACAATAGACATTGTGAATAAGGAAGAAAATGTTCAAAAAAAAAAAAACTGTGATGGGAGAAAAGTGAAAGGAAGGAAGGGAAAAAGAATATATATAATATATATATATATATATATATATATCAGTTTAAATAGTTATATATCTGATTTCTCTTGGTTTATCAAGAGGAAAGTTTTTTGCTAGTAATTTTCTAGACAATTTCACACATATATCACACATATATGTTTCACACATATATCTTGTTTCTGAACAGCTGCCATGAATATAACAATGTGCTGTGTTGATTATTGTTATTCTCCTAATAGCCTGTTTTGAAATTCTGCTTTATTGTAATTTTTTACTAATTTTTGCTTAAAATAAAAATTTCTCATTATTTCATTGAACTAAACAATATGAAATCTTGTCATTTCAAGATCTCTTAACTTAATCATAACTGAAAAATTTCTTTTGCTGTCAAGGTAATATATTTATAAATTTCGGAAATTAGAGCTTCTTGAGGAGGCATCATTCTTTATCTTGTAAAAAAGTCTCTCTTTTTGTAAGAAATATGATACCATTCTTGAAAAAACTGGCAATTCATATGAAATTTAGCACAAATAATAGAATAGAACATGAATACAGCAAGGTGTTATATTCACATGCAGCAACCAGTCTGTTTTATACATTAGGAATATATCTAAAATTATGATTGAAAAATCAATTTATAATAGCAATATTAAAATATTGGTTCATTAATATGCTGACCAACAAGTTTCTAAATAGAGGAGAATAGCAAGATCAGCGAGATAGACTCAGCTACATGGGCAGATCAGGTCTATGATAATGTTCACATTTGAAAGCTCTGAGAGAAATATAACCTTTCTTATAAGTGATATAGAGCAACCTGAAAGACATTAGTGAAAAATATAAGTTGACTCTATAGCTACATTTCACAGCAAACCCCAAACTGAGTATAAATATAAACGTAAAAGAGAGAAGGAAAGAAAAATAAGCAATACAAATGAAAACGATGAACTATTTTATAGCATGGTTATGAGGAAAGATTTAACTTTGCAACAAAGGAAAATACTGATAAATATAGGGCATTAAAAATAAAATTTTGCATGAAAAATATCGAAAACAAAGTTGAAAACCTTATGAGAAACTGCATATCCATACCCTGTGGGTAGTCACTCTTTCTCTGTTTGGCTCTGTTTTTATTCACATATACAAATTTGGTAAATTAGATGAGAGCTAATTTAATATAAGCAGCAGCTTAGAAAGCAATTGTGCATTGAGGTTTGGACTTTCACTTCAGGGAACCATTTCTCTTCTGTATTAGACTTCTGAAAGATGCAGACCATGCCAAAGGGAGCCCCAGGATGTCCCAGTGGAGGTTCTTGTTCATATGAAAGAAGCCCATCTCAGCCAGGCATTCTCTGGCCACAAGATGTGACCACATGAGCCATGTAATTTTAAGGGGAAACATTTATCTTCAATTACTAATTTGGTGAAAATCAAATGAGAAAAAACCTTTTTGTGAAATGACTTGTAAATTCTAAAATAATGCATACAATAAACCAGACTGATTTCCCAGTGTGTTTTAGTTGGTGTGTTTTAATGGATAATCAAGAAATGGAAGTTTCTTGTACTTAGTAAACCGGCACACTATCTCGCATGATCTTCCCATTTCTTCAGCTATTTGGTTGAAACTGTATCAAAATATCATTGTAAGAGTAATAGCTCATATAGCACATTATTTTATCAGAACTGCATACTAGCAAAACCAAGAAGACAACACTTACAAGCTAAGCAGCATCCCTGAAAATAATTGAAGACTTCAGTCATCTCTTGTCCACTAAGGAGGTCTTTTGTACAGGAACCATAATTTCTCAACAAAGGAGGACGCAACCAGCCTTAGTGCTCTGAGTGCTTTATATATGTCAGACACCTCGCACATGCACTATGTATATCACTTGATGTATTTCATAACCCCTTGAAATGATGCATTATTTCTATTTTAACATGAGGGTCATGAAATGCAAAGCTGGTAAAGGTTTCTCCAATTACAGACAAAGTCAGAAAGCCAGAAATTTAAATCTGGTTTGTGCCTTAATCATAATTCCAAAATCAAAACAAGAAACAAAAGCAACAATGAAAATGACTAGGTGTCCTGATATAGTTCAATGTGTTGTGGTTAGGTTACAAAAGCATTTCATTGATGGTAGTCATAGTTACATTGCCCATTGCCAAACATCATCGGCATATTTTAAGGGCAACTAGCTCCTGAGTAGTCTATGGAATGGAAATTTTAGTACAGTTGGTAAGGTAAGCCTCATGATAGTTTGCAGCACTGGCTCTATAATTTGCAAAGTAGAGCTCACTGAAGTAACACAGTTCTTGGCTGACACAACCTTGGGCAAAGTCATGCAGCCCGAGGGATTCAGCTGCTCATTGTGTTTGTTAGAACTCCTAAAGATATTCAAGTTCCTGTAAAAAGAGGGAGCCACTCTCTTACAGCACAGATAATGGCCTTGATTGAAAATGCCTATAGAATGCTAGGCCAAGGAAAGTTTTTGGGAAAATGCTTTCCATTCTGGAAAAGTACAATGTCTCCTGTAGGGAAGTATCTAGTAGAAGCGGCATTTGAAACATCCGCAGCTCAGTAGGTGATCTCTGTGGACTACATTTTCTGTCTGAAAAAACGTTTGATAAAATGCAGGCAATGGATTTGTTTAGCTGTTTTCTCTAAAAGTGCTTATCTTTTAATGTGGGTCCTAAAGAAATAATTGAATAGGCAAATGAATGCACCAGGACTTCAGAGGCATCAGATTGATTTGTAGAGCAAATAAACTGAAGACTCTAAAGACAGCACAGCTTAACAACATGATGATGGGAACAGTTTCTTCCTCTCTCTCTCTCCTCCCCTCCTTTCCTACTTTCCTTCCTATGTCTTCATTTTGGCTGTAGGTTCAAGTGTGATTAGAAACATGAGGAGATAAAGAAGATATGCTGTTTCATCCTCAGTTATATCACGAGTATTTCACTGCTGAAAATAGAACAATGAATCATTCCGGGTTTCAAGGAAGTAAATATCCAGAGCGAGGGAGATTTAGTTTTCCTACTCATTGAGTGGGCAGTGTTTTCTCTCACGTCTGCAAAGGCTCTTTCACTTAGTATGTACAAGTAACAACAAAAGATGTATGAAACATCTAACCTCAGCAACTCCCAGACTTTGGTAAAGAACATGAGCTAGGGTAATGGAACTCCTACTCAAGAATCTATTTTTAAGTGTCTGAATGCTTCAAAAGATCATCTCTGGGGAGTGGGGACGTGACACAGACTATGCAACTCTTGGTGCCACTCTCATTACATAGTCTAACCAAAAGGGAATTCAAAGTGACTTTCCAAAGGATCATTATAAGCACATTTGTGTCTGACCAGATAGATCAAAATGTCAGGTTCCCATGGCCTTTGCATTCATTCAAACAATAGCAGACCCTTCTTTGAAATGTTGAGACTTTGATTTTGTTTTCCACTAAAATATTGACCAGTGGATTAGAGAGTGATTCAAATAGTTATACCTTATTTACTTTGCCAGGCAAATGGATAGTCTCATTTTGAAGTATTTTGTAGTTTATTAAATTAAAGCAATACATTACAGAAGAACAAAGAAAATAATACTGTCCTGGACTAAGTAAGAGACTTATCCATCTATTTATGTGAAAATACATTCTGTTTATATATTATATGCCACATTATGTGCCAGGATTTAGCATATGCAGGAATCAAATGATGCCTTGAAAGCTGAAATAACTTCTTGGGGATCTTTTAACATCATGAACTAATGAAAGCTACAATTAAGCAAAAACATTCAAATGCAAAATCATATAGTAGACTCTTAGTGGCCATAAATAATGCAAAGGCTAGGAAAACTTGATTTAGAAATTTCAACTGTAGAGGAAGTCAGAGATACGTCCGCTATAAACACAGATAGACTGGAATGCTAGCCAATGTTGACTTGTTAATTTAATTTAATTAAGTTGCCTTGGCATCCTGGAGTCTCTGGAATTTACCAATTGTTTTAGTTTTCTGAGCAGATAATTTGGTGAATATGGAATCAAGAAGTGAGCAAAAACTGGTAAATAAATATTGGCATGTACTAAGCAATATTGCCATTAAAACATGAGTATTAGTGATTGGGAGTGTTTTTCTATATCCCTCTAAAAATCTATGCTAGTAGAGGCACTTAGGAAGCACTGGTGCACCCAGTTATTATGGCTGAACTCATCAAGATGCTAATAAACAATCATGACAATCCTGCCTAAGAATTTATATCAATATTGTATGCTAAGCAACCAATACCTACCCATCAGAGTGAGTTTTGATGTAAAAAGTTTTAGTTATCCCTTTTTGTATGCTTAAATAATAGTAAGAAATTATGTTGTGAACTATTTCTCAGGATAGAAAAGGAAATGATGATTTCTAATGTTTACTGAACACCTACTATATATTTAATAATTTGAAATTAATGTTGTATTCATTATTCCATTGAACTTTCAGTCCTGCCTAATGAAAAATATGGCATTTTATCCCTTTACATGATGTTGAATAACTTGCCTAGGTTGTGTTGCCGAGTGGAACAGTTGAGGTTTAAACCCAGAGCTTTCTGAACTATGGTTCTCATTCCTCAATTGCACTACAAATATATTTCCATTTATTGTGTGGGTTTTACTAGAGAAATAGATATAACACAAGATACACAAATGCATAAGAAATCACAAGAGTGGTTTATGATGGTCACCCATAGAGACGGATGACAAAGCCTGCAGAAGGTGATGGAAGGCTGCAGAGACCTTGCTGGAGGGCTGAAGAATGCAAGGCAGAAGCCAAAGAGTCTGTGCTAGAAACCAAGGAGAAAAAGTCCAAGCTGAAGGCAAAGACTGGAGCGCCTTGGAAGGACAGAAGCCAGTCCACCTTTCCTCATTTCCCTTTTATATCGTCTGGATGATCAGTTGCCCTAGGGTGGGTCCTCTCCATCCTAGGGTGCAGACTTCCATGGTATATTAAAAAATGGTCAACTTGTAATGCCCAGGTGAATTGAATGAGCATAGTTCTGGGTATGGATGGCCCACCTGAGGATTGCTGCCACAGCAGAAAAAGAGAACTGGAAAGGAAGATAGTGCACTATTGATTTTCCTAAGGTAGCTTGTCACGCTGGCTTCCTGACTTGAACTTGGCTGTCCTCATCATCAAAGAAGCTCAGGACCTCAGTGTCCCTGAGGATGGCTATAGTTCTTTTAGAGAGTGCCCTGGTCTTTACTTTGGGGGTTGCTTCCTGGCTCCAGCATAGATCCCTCAGCTTGCTGGCACAGATCTTTCATTTCACTGACCCAGACTCTCCAGCTTTCACCACTGACCTTTGGTCCGTCCCAGCACAGATCCCTGAAACAAACTTGCATGAGACATTGCTGTGGGTTCTAGGCCTCCATCTGTACTCATGGAGGACATTGCCATGGGCTTTATGTCTTCAGTTGGACTTTTGCAGGACATTGTTGTGAGATCTAGTCTCTCAACTGGATTATTTGGGCATCTAGTATGTGGACAGACTTCCTTGACTCTTTAGCATTTGACTCTTTGGGTGAATATTATACAATAATCCTATAGATTATGTATTCTGTATTTAGTCCGTTCCAAGTGTGACACTATGGAAGGATAGAGTAAGGTTTGATGTATATTAACTTTTAATTTCTAGAATTCTGGCCAAGTTAAATTCCCCAAGAGTCCCTTTCTACCATGTCTATTCTAAGGAAATGAATATCTAATGTTAAGGTTTCATTTCCTTAACATTCAATGTCATGGTTGTTACTTAGGTTAAGTTATGTTTTGCTGGGTAAACATTTATAGAGTTATTGAAATATTAATTCATATGCTATTTTAACATGAATTGCCATGGTGGCACATGCCTGTAATCCCAGCACTTGGGAGGCTGAGGCAGAAGGATTTTCCAAGTTTGAGGCCAGCCTGGGTTACAAAGTGAACTCAAGGCCAACTGCATAGCAAGACCCTGTCTCAATAAAGACAAACATAAATAAATAAATAAATAAATAAATAAAATGAATTTCTTCAACACATAAAATTCATACAAGCACACAAACGTTTATATTGTATGTTTAATAGCTAAACACCTAGGTATTATTTAAAATACAACATAGCAGCCTCTTTGAAATGCCTTAGAATATAACAAATCATTTAATATGAATTAATTTATTGTCACAAACTTAAGCACCATTGTGAAAACATTCACAGGTGAATACATGGAACAATTCTATACACAAATTTAAAATTGCAAGGGCACCCATGTTCCGAGACCTTCACTGGCAGTGTTGGTGAGCACAGAAATTAATGGCAGGGGCCTGTGGAATTATGCCACTTCTTCAACGGATTTCCCCCAGGCTCCAGGCAGGTGAGAGGTTCTGATCAAATGTATTATACTAAAACTCATGATGTTTAAAAACGGTCAGCAGCTGCAGTTTAAAACTGTATTAATTGTGCTTCTGTAATAAGCATTAGATGCTAAAGTAAGAAGTTGTAGGAAAGTGTAGTGTATTTTGTTCTTTGTAACTCAAAAGTATGTGCATTTATTTTTCTAGGATTTCAAATAAAATTTTAATTTAAACTAAGCTTAGGTAGTTGGGTGGTTAAAAATCATCATGAGAGGAAGAATTGCAGTTTGACAAAAAATGAGGATTTTTTCAACAAATTCTTTTAGGGGGTTCAGTTTGCTAAGAAGTTACTATTCCTCTCACATGCTAAATTTATCTTGTATGTGAGAGAAAAAGGAGGAGAAGGAAAAGAGAAAAGGAGGAGAGAGAGAGAGGAAGAAATGAAAGAAGAAAAGGAGAGAGGAGAGGGGAGGAAAAGGAGATGCCCTTTTGATATGGAAAAATTCTGCAGACTTTAGATTTCCATGGAAAGTGGAAACAGACTAGACTGATAGAAGTTCTCAGAAACAGCCACAAGCAGAGCTTCCAACAAGGAATCCTTCTTAGCAATTTGGGCACAAAGAACAAAATACACTTTATTTTCCTATTCTTTCTCACTTTAGCACCTAATGCTTATTGCAGAAGCACAATTAATACAAATTTATATTAGCACTACTATTTTTAAACATCATGAGTTGTAATATGATACAGTTCAAAGGGAACTGTATGTAAAGGAGCTAAATGTAGAGGTCTAAGAGGAGGCAGTTTGGCAATTCTATTTAAGGAAAGAAACACTGTGAGCAGCCAGAGTGAGCCGGATATTATAAGACTTCCTTAAGCACTCCGACAATGTGACTGAAACTGGAAGGTTCTGGGTTGCAGAGGTGTCTTGCAAACAACAGACAGGAAGGCTGATGGCCTCAAACAGAAGGAAGTCGCTTGTAAGAACTGCTAGTGCACTCTTGTCAATTTCTGGACCGAAAGTCTTTGCTGCATAAGTATACCATCATTTAGGACAAGATTATTCCAGAGAACTCTGAATTATCACTATCATTCTTAAAATTGGAAAGCATTATCTTTCTAAAGTCAATATTCAGTAAGTGGGCAAGGCTGTAGATTGTGTAGCTAATTAGAGCTGTTTTAACTATGTAGTTCTTAGTACTTTATTAAAACACAAAAGTAGTATTTAAGGATTTCATGAAAGATGGGTTTCTCAGGGTGTCTTACTTAAAAAAACAACCTAGAAAATCAAAAACTGGGGGAAAAAATGTGATCCAACTTTCCTAATATAGAAAGTATTGCTTACAGGCAGTCCAAAGTGAAGAACCCCCCAAAAAAGATGTGTGCTGGGGTGAATTAATATGAACCAAGTGGGAGAAATACACAGGAATAAGAAGGAAAGCTAAATAAGCACAGAGATTACTGTCCAGATGGCAGATCAATCTTTAAGGATGAATAAAAGGAAATACCAGCACTCGTGTGTCTGTTTTTGTCTAACTTGTGGACTAAGACTTATGGGCAGGTGCAGAAAATAAATCCTCTTTTGCAACCCAGAACTCAGTGTTCAGTACAAGTTTTGATCCACACAAGAAGGAATATTACTGCCAGGCATAGTGCCTGTGATCCTGGCACTCCCAATGCTGAGGCAAGAGGAATGAAGCCTGGACAACACAGTGTGACTCTGAACAGAAAACAAAAACAAAGAACTACGGTATAGTAACACAGATTAAAGTGATAGGAAGTGTTTGTAATATTAAGTTTGGTTCCAAGACTAAGGAGTTGATTATAAAGCACAGGATATGGAGCAAAATCTCAGCTCTATATATTTGCTATTTCAATTTTTATATTATTATATACAAAGATAGCTGTTTTTCTTCTTAAAGGCTTCTGTCTTGAAAATGGATCTGGAGTTGAAGATATGTCTAATTGAGTGTTTGGATCACGTGTGTTTAAATGTAGTAACATCAGATTAAAATTCCCACTGGTTTTAATAAAATATTGCTAACTTTCTTAAAAAAAAAAAGCAAAAAGAAATACCATTACTGAGCTTGTTCTATATGCCAAGCACTCTGTTTGGTATTTTAATATATTCTAATTTAATCATTATTTTGACTAAAATTCCTTTTGAATGTTATGCATGTGCTTCTTAAAATATATGTTTTTTTTAGACAGTTTTAAAATTAAAAATATTTAAGAAGGTAGTATAGAGTTTCCTTATAATTTTTTCTCCTTTGGTTCTTTCCTTTTAAAGTTGTACCTTCTAATAATTGGAGCTTCCGCTTCAGGGAGTATGTAGTTGACACATTCGATATTAGTTGTAAACAGCTACATAATTTGTGAAGCCTGGTACCAAGTGAAAGTGTGAATCACCTTATTTAAAGATTAATAAGAATTTCTGCTCACAAGAGCAGCAAAGCATTAAAGCAAACAAAAGAGATCTTCTAAGCACAGGCTCTATCTATATGGCTGGATAGATTCCATATCCTGATATGAAAAGTAGTGCAAGAAACCAGATGAAAAGATAGTGCTGGGCACTGAATCACTCAGGGATTATTTGGTGCTGAGCAATTGATCCTAGGTAACACATGGGGCACAGTCTTTCTCTGGTACTGTGTGGTAGTCTGCCTTAATCTTTTATTGATGGTGATTGGAAAGGAAGTTCTGGTAGAAGGAAGTACATCGACCGACGTGTACTTTGACCTTCAAATGATCCAAGGCTTTACAAGTAAGGGGATGGTGCATGTATGGAGGGGCAATGCATATAAAAGAATGGAACTGGCTGAGTGTTACTAATTCACATTGGTACCCTCCACAAGGGTAATGAAAAGCAGTGAACATTATAAAAATTAACAGCTTGATAAGCAGAGGGTCATTTTGGAAATTTTAAAAAAGGCTTTATTACCGATAGCTACAGGAAGTAAAAGAGATGAAGATCAAATTCAGAATCAATAGTTTGAATTTTCAAGATACAAAATGCCTAGCCATGGCCAGAATTGAAAAATCCCAATACTCTGAAACAGGTTATGACTACATCTGAATGAATCCCCATTCAAAAGGGCCTACTCCTTGCTGTTGAAATTAGCACTCCGTGCACAAGACACTACCTGATAATTGATCCTCAGTTTCTTATATTGTCCTGTACTCTACTGGACTTAGTTGGAAATTTAGGCAGGTCAAGGCATAAACCATGTAAAATAGAAATGATACATATGAGGTCAGGCCTGAGCAGGAACAAAGTTGCATGAGTAGGTAGCCCAGAAGTCATTGTCATCTACTACAGTTACACAAGTGGCCCTTCTAGTCATGTCTGTGTTCAGGGTTTACAAAAGGGTTTACGCAGTGTTTGGCACAAGCCAAAAGTAGCAGCTGTTTTGCAGCCTCAAACGGCAGTGAACTTTCAATGGCATATATGACAGTGCACTTTATGAACAAGAAGATTGCATGAGATGAGAGTAATACACAACAAGGAGCGACACAGCAGAATCCTACAAAGAACAGAGTCAGAATGACTGGGGAGACAGGGGTTTGGCGGAAAAGTTTAAGTGTAGATAGACAGCATTGAGTACATAGTATCACGTATTAACACCCACCAGAATGCACTGCACTGTTAAACAAGAGTCACAGGAGACTCATATGGACTAAGCTCCTGAAGTAGGTCCCGACAGCTGGATCAAACCAAAATGAAATAACTCATGCAAGACATTACTAATCAAATTGAAACTTTGAAGTATCCCACATAGATTCCCACATAGATTAACTTTTCCTAAAAACAAGAGATTCCATTCTACATGAATTAGATTAATAAGAAAACTCCCTCTGCTTTATTCCTTTCCAAAATGAGTACACTAAAGCAACCTGATGTTAATCAGGTTTCTCACCTATGAGCTGTTTTCACTGTTCACACCTTACAAATCTTGCCGTTAGTGTCTGGTGGGAACTCTCAGGAACGGAGACTGTGCCAATTCATGAATTATAAATAAAAACCAGTTAAAGCTACAACTTAGTTTGTTTTCATTGTTTTTTGATACTAAGTTGAATGTCCAAATGGGCAAAAAAGTGTCGCTAACATATTATCCAACCTGTGTCATTGGTCACCCAGAATTAGTGTACTGGGCATGTGAGCAAAGCGACCATAAAGGCAGAGACAAAGGCCTCACGAAGAATGAACTGTCACTAAGTAAGGCCAGCTGTATTGAGTTCCCTCGTCACCTGCATCAATCGTGGAGGCAACTTTCTGGCAGAGCCGTAAGATCAGTTTCCTGGATAACTGAGGCTAGAGAACTTAAAATCTAACTTAATTTTCAAATTCTACTCTAACATTTTATCACAAATCTAACAGACTAAAATAAATGTTTTCATTAATACTAAGGTGAGAAGTCAAAAATGGATCTTTGTGGGTTAAAATAAACAAGTTGATACAAGCTGGGAAGTGAGGGATCAATACAACACTACATTCTTTTCTTACTGATTCTTTAACAAAGTTTCACATATACAGCAGCATAAAAGAAAACAATTTTATGATTTCAGAGATTTTAAGGTCAAAAAAACATAAATGATTTTCCAGAGCTATGCTGAACCCATCAGAGGACCTGTGTTCCTTCAGGAAACACCACAGGACTAACTTTTCCAGCTTTTCTTTTATCAGTGTCTATGGTGCCTGGATTTCTTGGCTAACATCCCTTCCCTCCCCACAGCTAGCAGTGTAATAGTTCCATTTCCTTCAGACTCTGACTCTCCCACCTTTATCTTTTGCTGTACAAGAAGTTATATTATAGAAGTCTTTAGAAGTCGTGTAATAATTACACTGGGCCCATCCAATTGGTCAGAATATCCTCTCCATCTCAAGATTCTAAACTACTAATCAGAACAGAGTAATGAAGGCATTATAGACCTTCAATACCAGACAATAGGAAAATCAACAATGGCTGCCATCATGTCTCTTGTTCTTCTCAAATTAACTGGCCATACCTTCATGTATGTTGAAATTAAACATTACAAAACAGACTAAAACCATTCTGAACAAAGAATAATAGCATTACTGGATTTCACAGCATGACGATATGGTATCAGCAATGGATACTATAATGTCTCTTTTTTTTCAAAGTACTCTATTCTGATCACTTTAATATTATTTTGTTTTGTATGAATTCATTGTGCGTGAAGATATGGACAATTATTTGGAAGAAAACAAAAGACATTTTGGTAGCCATGATAGATGTTGTTTTGCTTTGAAATCTGTGTCACTTACACTGTTTTCTTCCGATCTACTTTGTTCTGTTTTGTTATGTTTAGTTTTAGCCTCTTTAAAGTAAGAAAAAATGATTCTAAAGTATTCCTATCTCCAATGTCCCTTCTGCCATGTAAGACAATACATTTATAGGTTCCCAG
>PVJX010032469.1:0-20407 GCA_004027295.1 Dolichotis patagonum
TTTTTTCTGATTTAAAAAATAAACAAACAATACAATATTGTTAGTGAAGTGTATATTTTCCCCAAGTGGCAAACTGCCCTATAACCTAATCAACATGTTCTTTGAGACCCTCAGCAGGGTCCTTAGACATCATCTGAAAGGATATCATGTACCTTTTTTTGACTTTAAGACATCTTTTCTCTCTAACCCAACTTTGCCACCTCATTTCAGAAAAAGGGGCTGAAGGTCAGACAGATCAGAGGGATGGTTGCTTTTTTTAAAAAAACCTTGTCACTACTGATTTTATAAAAAATTTTCATGGTATGGTGGTAACATGGGATTAGTGCCATGGAGCCAGAACCAGTGAGCTCCTTTCTATACCGATGCTGAATTAAGGCAGCTCCTGAAGATCACTGCTTGCATTTATGTGAATGAGACTGACTCTGTAATGAGCACCATCACATTTATATATATTTACATGTGTGTGTCTTATATATGTGCATGGTACCAATATACCGATAGTATATATACAGTACATATTGTATGTAAAGCAAGGAGAGATTTGAACTAACCCATTCACTCTTTTTTTTGCCAACCTTATCCCTAACAAGTTTCAAAGTTAAAGAGCCTTCCTCCCTTCCTAGATGAAAAAGAAATATAGTCTAGGAATTTGTCATAACGGTTCTAAAGCTGTCATGCTCTTAAACCAAAAACAGTGAGGGAATAATTGGAACAGATGGCCGACTTCAGAGAGAATACATCCACTGGGGATACAGCTGTTGGAAAAATTTGTGAGATGTTTCTTCTATGATGAATTGACTCTTTCCGAAAGATCAGTTTCTATTCAGGAAGGTCTTTGTGTATACATATACTTTTTTTTCAACCAATTGTAATAAGTCACTTCTGATGTCGTCCAGTCCATTTAAGGAACAACAACAAAGCCTGAAAGTAAAATATATGCAGATATAAAATAAATTCCATACACTTCTGACCTTGCCTAGACCAAGTCTCTTAAGGTTCTAAACTCTTCTCTGCCATGGTGAAAGATAGACAAAATTGGCTCAGTCAAAACACAAAATTGAAAACTTTACTTCTTAGAAACTCTCAGGATGGAAGTGCAGGAAATATGCCACCTGAGGAATTTAAAATAAAACTTCAGGAGAATGAGAGCAGTTAAGGTTTAAACAGGTTACCGGGAGGCTGGAAATTACCTTCCTTAGAGACCAGCTGTAAACAGGAATTGGATCTCTACCTGTCTGAACTGCTTGAGGTCTTGTGCACCCTGAAGGCTGAAGGAAAGAAAGCATCAGTCAGCATTTACTGAGGGCCCGCTGCATATGCCACGAAGGTCACTGCTGTGAACATGACCATAAGAAGTACTGCTGCACTCTGCAAAGTACTTCCACACACTAGAGAGCTAAGCGCTCCACATCTGCTCGATCCTATGAGTATGCTAATGGTTCTCATTTTAACACTACCGTTACACAGGGTGTTTGAGCAAACAGCCAATACCTTCTAATTTGACTTCCAAGCCCTATTTTCTCACCAAAAACCTGTAGTCTTAATTGGCAAGCCATAATCTCCCTCCAAAACATTGTGTTCTTCTCTTAAACTTGATTCTGAGGGCTGACAATTATTTTCTTAAAAATGTTAGGAAGAAGGAAATGATAATTGCCACAAACTTAACCTCTGCCTTTTAAACACCAGACATGCCACAGGACATCAGGATACCTGTGTGTGGGAAGGGTGGTGTGGGAGAATTTTCTTAAGAATAACACTGAGAACTAAGAAGTACGGAGAACCAAGTTTGATTTTTGGCTCTGTCAGGAACTATTACTTTCATTCGTACTTTCATAGTTGATATTTTTTTCCATCTTGTTGCTAGCAGATTCGACTGTCTAACTGAGGATTTCTTCTTGTCCTATGGTGTCTAATTTTTCAATTGCTTCATCCCAGAAGTGCTTTATCATGTATAAACAGACAGCCAGGGTGAAGGGGTACTATTTTCCTACTGAGTAAAAGAAACTCCAGCAGAAATTTTTATCATCCAAGGATAATTTGAGTTAAAGAACCTTGCTGTATCTCTTCCTTTACATTGATTAATACAGAAAACCAGTATTGAGAAGTTAAGCCCATAAACAGATGTTAATATCTCTAACCTTTACCTAATTAAGAGTTCATTCACATTACCACAAAATAGAGCATAAATATTACCAATAAAGTCCTTGCAAATTTTCTAAAAAATCCTGAATTTTCTAGGACCTGGAATTATCATCTCCTCTTCAAGTTATTACCTGCTCTTAAATTTATAGGTATGTAGGTCAGTATGGATAAACAGCTATAACCAGTGTCCGGTTATAGCTAGTATAGTATCAGTGGCTTGCATAGCAAATGATTATTCTTTGACTTTGTCACAGTCTGATGTAGATTGAAAGAAAAGTTCTGGTTCGTGCAGTCACCTGAGGACTCAAGTTCCTTCTATTGTGTAGTTCTACCATTTCTGATAACTTGAAATCTCAGAATTCTTGCTATATATTTGGGGAAAATGAAGGAAAAATCATTTTAGAAAGATTCATGATACAGGAGAGAAATGTCATGCATAGGAAATATCTAATCAGTCACTCCTTGAAGAAGAAGAAATGGTCCAACTCAGCCACAATCGGAGATGAAAATAAAGCCTTTGATAAAGTTTAATAATCTAGATGATGGAATCTCTAGCTATGTGAAGAGATTTGTGAAGAACTTACCAGAACCAGAGCTATGTCATGCAATTCCTAACTCAGCTTTTCTTATTCTACAAGGAGAAAACAGTCTACCCCAAAGTGAATCTCAGCATGTTAGCTTTCCTCTCTCTAATTAGAGTTCAAAATATAGGATTGGTCTTTCCTGCTCTTGAATAGTCAGTTACTGGACTGGAGTTTCCTAGTAGTCCTACAATATTTACCCAAAAGATAGTAAAACATATTGATGTCTTCTTCAATGTTTCAGTGATCAGTATCCAAATGACCCCTCTTTCAGGCTCTCCTTATCGGGATAAAATTACAATCGCTATTCTTCAATTACAAGAAGAGGGCAAGTTGCATATGATGAAAGAGAAATGGTGGCGGGGAAACGGTTGCCCTGAAGAGGACAGCAAAGAGGCCAGTGCTCTCGGAGTAGAAAATATTGGGGGCATCTTCATTGTCCTGGCTGCTGGACTTGTCCTTTCTGTATTTGTAGCCATTGGAGAATTTATTTACAAATCACGGAAGAACAATGATATTGAGCAGGTGAGTCATCTCTTTCTAAGACTGGGTAGTTTTTAGTTTGAATTATCTGTCTTAAATTTGAGGTTTTTAAGGATGCTTGCTCTTTTTTTGGTAACAGTCCGTTGAATTAGATGCCCAGAAGAGCCATTTTTGAGTTAGAGCAAAGAGCTATTGAATCCCTACCAGGTGCTGCAGGCACTGTAACTCCATCATTTATTAATGAGAGAAAAGAAGAGCCTACACACTAAATCCAATTAGCAACATTTGGAATGACAGTGCAAAAATTCTGAACTCAGTTACTTTCTTGATAACTATTTGTTCATTGGACAGAAACTGTAGACACATCGAGAAGGAAGGAAATCCAAAATTAGAAAAGAATCTACCCCTTAATGTGTAGATTCTGAGTATATGAATAATGCAAAACAGTTTATATAAAAGCATAAAAGTATTATTTTGAAATTCAGCATTTATTTCTTTTAAAGTATGACTGGTAAAAAAAATAATTCACACAATTTTGTCAGGAATATGATAAGCAATATAGCTTAAAACAAAATAGCAATAAAATATATTTGAGACTTTATTTTTCAAAATTGTATTTAAGATGATAGGATTATTACAATAGTCAACCACATTTGCTAACTTCATTTTTTCAAGGAACTGACACAAAGAATTTAGACTCTTCTAAAAAAGAGAGTTGTGATTTAAGATAATTCCATTATAAACATACTAGAATAAATAAAATGCAAAGCTCATGGCCATTACTATGCATTAGGCCAGTCACTTAATTTAAAGATATTGTTAAAATTTTGAGACTATGGAATATTTATAACAGAGCCAGTTTAATGCTCTGTTGTTTCTTACTTGAAATTTTTAATGATATCTTTAACAAGGAGTCTTGCATTTTCCTTTTATGCAGTACCCTACAAATTATGTAGCCGGTTCTGATGAAAAATCTGATTCTAAATTCATTTCTTGTAAGTGAAAGTTTTCCTTATGCACCAAAACCTGGGGATGATTTATTATAACTGATTTCTTCTTGAGAATCTCCCCCACAATTACAAAGCCATTGTGCAAATACTAAGCATTCTTTTCCTGGACCACACTATACAAAACTGCCTTTAACTATAAGGGAAATGGACTGACATGCTTTAACTTTCAATTTGCTCTCAAGGTGTCTTGTTTTATGCAACTAATTTGAAAAATAAAAGCTTGTATATATAATGCTTTAATGTGCTTCTCATAATGGCCAGCTTCATTTTATTTAAATTTTCATTTAAACATTCATTCTTGCTTTTGATGTATTCATTTTTCTATATTTTTTCTCATTTCTTTTGCATGCAAGGCTTTTTGTTTCTTTTATGGACTGCAATGTAAGCAAACCCATCCAACCAACTCCACTTCTGGAACTACTTTATCTACGGACTTAGAATGTGGCAAATTAATTCGAGAGGAAAAAGGGATTCGGACACAGTCGTCAGTTCATACTGTATAATCAGGTTTTTTTTTTTTTAAGAAAAGAAAAAAAGATATGCCCAGTAGAAATTGTTTCTTCTGTTTGGTGTTGTTATGTCTGTATCTAGAAAGCACACATAACCATAAATCCCTATCCCTTGATGCTAGCAAAACTCATGTACACTACTCTAGACATTGAATTCAATGCACTGGAAAGAGAAACACACTATACATTGATGCAGGGTCGTATTAGGAGTATCTAGACTCATATGTGTATATATGGGAATCTGTTCTGTCTAAAGTAGCTTTTTATTCTGTTTTCTTGCATTAAAATAAGTGACTCTTTCTTCATGTCAGATCTTCAACAGTCCAAAGCATAAAAACAAAATGCTAATTCTATGCACTGCTTTTCCTCTTTATGACCTTTTCCTCCCTCTTCTCTCCTTCGCTCTGTCCCATATGCATCTTAGATTCACAAATTTCAAACTTCCTGAAGCTGTTACACATTAAGTCCACAGAACTCCATAGCAACATTAATTTTTAATTCAAACTGACTCCACTATTTAAAATGTATGATTTACACAAAGACTCAAAGGCGTCTTTCATTTTAAACATTCAAAAGCCATGATCCAGAGAATCATGACTGAACTTGAACCTCTGATATCAATGCAGAAGAGCATTACCTGCACTCAACATCACTCAAGGAAGCACAACACATTCAAGAATGATTCCTGAGCAAATATGAGTAACATCAAGCTCTCAAACAGCATTTACTTCTGAAGTCTAGCAATCTTCCAGAGGTTATAAGGAACTAAGGAACCACAATATTTTTTGAGCTATATATTATTTCTTTGAAAAGTCCTAAGCTGTGAACTAATTCATAGCATCTTGCATTTACTGACTGCTCACCCTCACACTTGGCACTGATGAACATCTATCCAGGAAATGTTACTTCATCCTTACCCCATCGCCCAGGACAGTCTGGGCATTGCCACGACACACTCATCTCTGTGGCTCCATCACCATTATTATTTCATTCCAAGTGTGTTGGAGAGAAGGGCAAGGAGGAGAAAATAAATACAGGAAAGAATGTTTGTATGTATTCACTGCAGATTCCTATAGATTTGTTTTCCACCTGTATTCAAAGTACCGTAAGTAATCCCCACACAGACTCAGCTTGGTGACACAGAAAACCAATTGCATACTTCATTTGTTGTGACAGTGAATGTCTGCTGGTCCCTCTGGGATTGTTTCCCCTATACAGCGAATAGGCAAATTGAAGATGCCTTTCATCGTCCCTCAATATGTCATCAATTGGTCTTTGTTCTCTTTAATGGGATTACTTCTTAACACATCAAGTGATCCCCTAAAATACATTCCTCAGAAGCAGGGATTTACCATCTATGCAATCAGATTGCACTGACTTGTCCTTGGTTAGTTTTAAATGGGTTCCAATTTTGAATCACAAATCTTTCCATTCAACCAATATTTCTTAAGTAGAGCAAGTTCAGAAAAGTTGATTCTTGCCCTGATTGTTTCTCAGTCTCACCTTCTTCTTTAAATACATGTACTCTTAAGACAGTATCTATAAATTATACTACTATTTATTTACCATCATTGAAGTAGAAGTCACCTACTTTTTCTTTCAAGTGAGAGTTCAAATTTTTTGTGTTTGGATAAATAAAATCATTTGCCATAGAAAAATGAAACCATTTATAAAAGTCTTGTTAATAAAGATTGGTTAACAAATGTAAGTTGATTCCTCCTAGAGCAAGTAAGTACTTCTTTCTGGTCACATTGTGGTAAGAAAAATTTATGAAGCACATTAATAAAAATTTATGAAGAGTTAGATTTCAAAAACAGATTTACTAATCTAGAGATTCAAATTCTGCCTGTAAGAATAACTTTTCCTGTACAAGCATACAAATCAGTGACAAGGTAACCTTAGCCAAAAGAAAACTCAAGTTAGCAACCCATTAGGACCTCTAGTGAAAGTTTGAGACTTCATCCCTAGCTTTGTGATTTAATTAGTCTGGAGGCAGAGCAGGACACTAGCTATTCCTCGGATATCCATTTGATTCTAATGGGCAATTAGGTTGAGAATCAATAAGCACACATTTATATATACAATGGGAACTTAATAGCCCATCAGTACTGCTTAGTTTATTCTAAAGATAGAGGTATTAATTCCACATATAGTTTCATATTTAGCATGCAATATTCAATGGGCCTTTTACATGGAGAACTCTGAAAGGAACTGTATTACATTTTGTATTGATATTACAAAATAATCAATTGATAATCTCCCATTTAATTTCAAAACAGTGCTAGCCCCACTCAAAATTGTCATACAGATAGTTCATTGCTGTCTTTCTTTTATTTACACGCTATACTTTTCTTCTTTCCCTTTCATTCTAAAATTCTTGCTATGATGTAAATGATGACCAGGAGAAAACTGAGCCATCCTTACAAGGTTCATGGCATTTCAAGTAAAATTTAGATCAAAAATTTAACTCTATTTTTAACTCTTTAGTTCTTAGACTTTGGTGTAAATCACAACCACCTGTGGAAATTATTCACAGTTCACAGGGTGCACCTCCAGACACTCTCTGCACTTTATAAAGCCTGAAAATAAATGCCTAAAATTACTTTTATGAAATATCTTGAATAAAGCAATTTTTCCAACATTAAGTTCTACAAAGGAATCTTCTTTAAAACTGTCTTCAATATTGGTGATTTTTAAATAACTTTTCTTCCAAGAATTTTTCCCAACAATAAGTATACTTCATTTCCTTAAAAGCAGCTGATAAACATGAGTTTTTAATACAAACTAGCTTGAATACAGCAGTTTTAGTCAAACTAGTGGGTAATAAGCTTTTATTAAAGAAGGGAAGTTTTTGGACTGTACTTTGAGGAAATATTGTTTAATTAAGGTCAGGAGGAGGATAAGGAGGTATTAAAAGATGGAACAAATATATCAATAATAATGAATCACATTATGTTGTTTCCTAATAAGTCAATTCCTAACCTCATCATCCTATAAAAGAAAAATAAAGTTTTATTTTGTTTTAGACTACATTTATAAATAAAACTATTTTTAAATGTTTTGTTTTTTAGGAGAATCAAAAGTATCTTTAAAAAAAACTCTATAGTACAAATATTGCCATTAGGGAAATCAGCCTGCTCCTGTGATTATCAACCTGTGCAAGGTTTATGTGCAAATACCTCCTTGCATTTCACTAGCATTGTGTCAGACCCCACATGAGCTATTTCTGACCAGACAGTACTATAAGGAATCCCAATTAATTTCCAAGCACATGATCCTTCTACAAGTCTATTTCTCAGTAAGCGTGAACAGCCTTTGAAAGCCAAAGGAAAGCAAAGTGTTTTTCTGCACTATTTTCTGCACATCTAACTGTGCCAAATGGCATTATTAATTAACTCTTATAGATAATGAAAAATCTCACTTGATGCTGCAGTTTTTACTTGCCTTTAGGAGCCATTCATTATGCTTCTCACAGTTATAGAATTTTATGTCCAGATGCAGAAACATATTAAAATCATTTTCGCTTTCAAAACTCTCTCCATAGAGACTGGTATCATGAAAAATGAGTTTCTTCCTTACATTTTCAAAGATTTTCTATTTGCCACAATAGGGCATTCTCACACTAGAAAGGCCCCATCACAAATGCACTGTGTGTTTCCACACCGTGCAAACTGAAATATGGCTAATGACTCAAACTACTCAGCAATGTGTATTTTTGTCATGTGTATGCAAACAGAGACAGAAAACTGAGGGAGACCTGACTGATGGAGTAAAATTTCTGTGTTTCTCCTTAACAATTACATGTCTCCAACTTAGTTTGATTAGAATTGTCTTTCTTCCCGTTTTTCCACTGAATGACACGTCTACAATTAAAATACTCCAAAATTCAAATGTTTCAGCTTCTAAACACAAGACATCCCTGCTCATTTACTCTTTACCAACCATATGAATTAAGAAACCACTGTCTATACATAATCTACCCAAACTTAGCACATTTCAGATGCTTCTAAGTGTATTCAGTTCCATTTCTTCTAATTTGTCAACTTAGTTCACAAGTAATGTGCAGAAGACTGTCTCTGTAATTGTGTGAACTGAATGCATTTGCATAGAAATCCAAACATGTATTATGAGAGAAGACAGAAATCACTGAACAGGTTTAGAAATAATTTTTCAGTGTACAAATTGATGCTGTCTTACAAGTCAAACTTTGAAAAATGTGTACATTCCAATAGACAGGTGACTTGGGAATAAAAAGCCAAGAATTTATTTCCCCACAATGCTGCTAAACTGCTATATGTTATTGGTTAAGTAATATATAACATATAACATATAAAAGATAACATGCATGCATTTTAATTCCCTTAACCTCAGATTCCTCATCTCCAGAATAACAAAGTTGCCTGTGATGCTCACTTTCAACCACAACAGTTAAAAAAAAACTCATAGAAAATAGGAAGGAAATAAAATTGTGGAAGTAGTAAAAATAAAGTGTTTTGTTCATACATTTTTTTCAGTGCAGTTGAATATCTCTCTTGAACATATTAAATTTTTATTGTAATACTACTTTGCTCTGTTAGTATGAGGTAGAAAGACATGTTCTGAATAGAGAGAAAAGAGTCCCAAACAAACAGCACAGCACCCCAGAGAGAAAAGGTTCCCATGCAATTGACTGTGAGCAAATCATTACAACAGCGATGGCTGAGGAAATGGAATTCTTCTCAACTTTGATGAGCCTACAGGCAAAATGCAAGCAATGACCTAGGAAGCTACTGAAGCCGGAGAACTGGTTATACACTTGCAGGTCAGTAAAGAGTAAAAATAAGTGGAGCTGGAAGGCACAATTACTGAAAGTGGGGCTTAAGTATTTTTGTTAAAAAGAAACAGAAAAAGATAACATGCATTTATTTTCCATTGTTTTATCATTTCCCTTTTCCATTATTAAGTATCAGGGTTTTTGTAGGAACTGTTCTCAAGTTACAGATGAATCAAACTTTCAGCTTTTGAGTTCAAAGTTACCTTTGCATATTTGTAGTACTGGAAAAACTGTTGAAAACTATGGCTTCCAATTGCAAGCTCCAGGTATTTTGTCGAATAAGCCAGTTGTTCTAATTCAAAAAGTTTCTGTAATTATTCAGAGCCATAACTTAGAAGTTTAACACTGGAGAAATACAGAACATAATGGATTCGTACTTAATTTTTCTGCCCTAGACAGTTTTGACCACCTCAGAAGAAAAGAGTTAAAGAGAAGCACAAAAATCTTAGATACTACCTGAATCTCTAAGATGAGGTTCAGTGACATTCCTAAACCCAGTATAAATTGAATGGACAGAAAAACAGAAATTCCAGAAAAGTTCAAAGGGAATAATGACTTAAGAATGTCACTGGGAGCTTCATGGTGTGTAGCACAGAAGAGGGTAAGGTGTGCAGAAAAATTGTACATCCTACTACCTCCTGAATAACAGAAAACAATACCTAGATAATGACCTTATAAGACGCTTCATGGATCTCAGCTCTAGAAAATGTGAGAGAAAATATCTAAAATCATCACCCTTCCCACCAGAAAGCTTTGAGCAAATGTTCAGTGGACCAGAAGACTTCTGATTGGGCAGAAAAGACACAGAAAGCACAGCGCAGACAGGTAGCCTGGTTTGGGATGAGACCCATACCAGGAGTTACAGAAGAAATAGACTGGTATCCATAATCCAGCAGGATGTCACACCAGGAAAGCTGAGAAGTACAGAAGATAGCATGGAATAGATGTTCCCAGGTACTCCCCATATCTCTCCTAATCCCACATGATCTTTGCAATGAAGAGTAGGAGAAGGAAGGTGAGTAGAAACTTGCATTACCTGAGTCATTAGCCAAAAGAAAACATTACAAACCAAATAATAATAGTAATAATAAATAAAAGGTTTACCTCATTGACAAGATTCATTAGTCAATGAAGAACCCTGAGGTAAGATGAACTCTTAATTTAAAACAACTTGTACCATAAAATTTTTTCCATATTTGAGCATAACTTGAGAAAAATTCATACCCACTCCAGTGAATCTAAGCCAGCACCCTGAAGACTCTATAAATACTGCATGCTAGCACTAGCACTGAAACCTACCTAGGGGTTAATGTACCTTGAGGACAGGGACCTCTCTTAGGAGAGAAAGGGCATGCAAAAAGTCTCTCCTGGAAATGCATTTTTAGAGTCTGAATTAGCCTATGAGATGTTAAAAAGACGGACCCTCTCTCTCTCTGAGGTATGGGAAAGCCAATTGCTATGGCTTTGCAGACAGTTAGCAAGGAGAAGTCAGAACGTAGGAAATGAGCCACATTGGTCTCTGGCAGTGACTTCAAACAAAAGAAAAGCAGTTTGGGCTTTTGGATTGCTGTGGTGTAAACCAACAATTCTTGCACCTCTGAGCAAGGACAGCCGCTTACTCGGTGCATACTGGGTCCACCGGAAGCTCAGCCTCACTGCAGAAACCTCACTCTGCTTTCTGCTCATAGGGTTCAGTGGATCACGACGAATCTTGTCTCTACATCCTTCACTGGTTTTGCGTCTTCCTGGAACACAGAAAAGTTTCAGCTGTTCTCAAATGTCCTTCAGAGAATATCAGATACCCCAAAGATTGCCTTGGGTTGGCCTGATGATACCATTTCCTTTTGTTAGTGACCGCCTGCTCTAAGAGGCTAAGAGAGAGAGGTGGACACAATCCTGCTGGGGGGGGGGGTCACACCTACCAGGCTGCTCATCTTACCTCATTCTCTTGGAGTTTGGTCTGGGCAGGCTTGAAGTGGCAGGTGAATGACCTTTCTCAGCTATTCCTGGAATCTAGGTCAAGATTCACCTGGTTGAAATTTTCTCTTTGTAAGCAAATACAAAATAATTCTCTTCACACACCATCTTCAGTGTATGTGCTGGGTCCTGGAGGCTCTAAGCTGGATTATTTAATGTCAAATCTGGACAACTCAGAGCATCTGCTTTTTCCTTCCTTAACATACCTGACTTTTATAATTAATACATTCAGAGTGCAAAGTCCTGTTCAGATCCACAAAAGTCTATTTAAGGACTGAAAATTTAACGTTTTTCCTATTGCATCCCTACCTGAAGGACAATGCATACAAAAGATTATGCTACAAGTTTTGAAATGGGAAAAAAATGGAATGCAGAAGAATTAGGGGGTAGGAAGCACACAGATGAATAGTAAAATGTGTTCTTCTCAAAGGTTTCTGCGAAGTCCTCTCTAATGTTAGAGGAAAATGAGTTTACATATCTTTATCTACCAGATATGGATTGCATAACCCTGACAGTCAAGCTATGTGTAAAATTGCTTTTTGAATTTCTTTTAAAAATAGAAATCCATGTGGATTCATAATATATTCATTTTAATGGGAGAATAAGTTTTCTAAATGTAATCCTTACATAAATGTAAGCCACAAAAGAAGACCTTTGTGTATTGCATGTCATAAAATAGCCCCAGATTTATTTTTATAGTTTAAGAACTCAGGTAAGAAAACAAGGAACTCTACAGACTGAATCTTTACAAACACTTAAATCTAGCATCTGAGAAGGCAAAAATGTTGGTGACAAGACCCAGGGGTAGGAGGAAAGGTGAAATAAGGAAGGAAAAAGGACACAGCAGTGGTAAAACATGACATTAAAAGGTCTAGGGAAAATGAGCTAGAGGCATCTACATGCTATAGCCAAAGAGAGGAAAAAGCAGAGGAAGCCAATTTACAGCCATGAAACACAGGGAAATGGGCTTAACAAGGAAGGTTTCTGCAGTCGTAGGTAGGGATCAGGCACAGTGAGCACATTACAAAGTTATGCTTCAGTGTCTAGATTTCCTCTACCTCAAGACTCTCAGTATAAGCTGGGAGGTGAGAATCAGGTCCATCATTGTTTCTCAGGTTCAAACTGACATTACCATTGCTCTGGAGGCTCATTCAATGATCTAATCTTTATACAGTGGTCACTTTTTAGAGGTTCTCTGATTCTCTTTTGAAAAATCCAAGGATTGGATCATGAAAAATAGCCCTCAGATTCTGAATAAACCCAGAAAACATAAAATGAGAGCAAACAGTGCTTAAATCCTCACTTCTAGAATGAGGAACATCACACAAAAAAGGTACGTACATAACTACTCTAAGAACAACCTTCCCCCGACCTGGACTTAATTACTAGGAATCGGGGGAGGATGCCTGGAACCCAAATTCTGTCTGCCCTCAGAGCATCAGTGACCTTGGAAGAAGCAAAGCCTCTGTGTGTAGGTGACCAAACTTTCCAAAGCCGCAAGGTAACAAATACACAACTAGGACTTCTGTTTCTGTGCCCTAAAACATTGCCTGACTCCAGGCACAGCATAAAACTTGTTCAGTCTTCCACATGAACAGAGGGATTTTCCTGCATATTTAAAAAATGTTAAGGGTAGGAATTCTTAGTCCTCCTTGATTAAAAAAAATCCACTGAGACGTTGACTCCATGGAACTGTGACAATCATTTATCCAAGCCACGCAACTGATAATCACAGGGCCGGGTGTACAGCTCAGGGACACAGTGCCTACATGGCGAGTGCAAGGTCCTGAGTTCAATTCCTGGTACCAAAAGAAAAAAAAAACATTACTTCTCATAAATTTGTTTGCTTGGCATTCCATATTTTACTGAAAATGTTTTTTTTTACAGAAATACTTCAAGTCATAGCTTGATTTTAAATCATAGCAAGTTCATACTTCAAGTGACAGGCTTTACATCTATAAAATGACAGTAATGTCACTAATGTAATTTTGTTCCTTGTGAAATGTGAAAATTTATTAAACAATGTCATAGAGCACTTCAAGTACCTTTGAATAAGTAGCCTAATAACTTAAAAGGAGAAAAGTATCCCAAATGTAAGATTTGTAGTACATTATTGGCTTGGAGAACTCTTAAAAATGATCTATTGGAAAAAAAGCATTAAAGGTGCAAACATCAAAGTAATTTTCCCAAATGTCCACCTACAAGCACCAGTGAGCGAACAAATTGAATGTACAGATGTTGAATTTGCAGCAAAAAGTCAATCTGACATTCACAATCTGATGCAGGCCTGCAACCAATATGAAGCCAATCCCAGATAATCTAGGTTTTGAATAACATACATTTAAATCAAATTCTAACGCAGAGTTTTTCCTATAACTTAAAAAACCATTCTCTTTCTTTGAACTATTTTTCTGAGGCAATGTGCTTTAGGAACAAAACGAAAAAAACTCTGTGAATTTTCCCCCACACATTCCAGGACAGCATTTGCAATGGAAGAATAGAGGCACAATGAAAAATGATATATTTTACATTCAGGCTTACATTAGCATCAAAAAGTCAAATATTTGGGGCTAATTCAAAAAGGTGCCATGTCATCAGCAGTCATAAAGTGAAACACATGGAAGGGGAAGATCACAGAAATCAAATGAAGGCAGGAGAAGCTGAGGAAAGGGTGCGAGGGACATCCAGGGAGTGAAGACGCAGAAAAGCCAAATGACATTTGACAAAACTGAAGTGTGTAAGCAGCTTTTTCCTCTAAAATCAGGAGAGTTGTAGTTTTAGGTAACATTTCCCTTGCAAGTGGAATTGCCTGTCAGATTTATCCTCATAGGAATCCATTATAAATGGGCTCACAAGCACCATGGATTTTTTTTTTTAATTGGAAAGAACTTTCATGTTTGAGCACCTGTTCCTCATGGGACACGACACAGCTGCCGTGATGTCACTGCCCAAATAAACACAGAAACACGTAAGGGACTGAACAAGCAGGAGTAAAGGGTATTGAGAAATTATATTTAAGTATGTAGATGATCTATTTATCACAAAAGTATCATGTTGACAGCCCTTAAGATATCAACAAAAGTATTGCTGAATGCACAGGCATATGGTGCCTTAAATCAAAGCAGCATCAACCTTTTCAAAAAGAAAAATAGAAAAAGAAAAAACAAGCAGGCAAATGCCATAGGTTAAAATATTTTCACCTTGGTGATAAAATTTTTTAGAAGAAAGCTTATTTACGATGTGTCAGACATCTGACTACACGTCATTCACACACACGCACACACACACACACACACACACACACACATTAACTCATTGGATTTTCATAGTAGTTCCACAGAAGGGGTTTTACTAATATCTTATAGAAAAGGATCCTGAGTCAAAGAGAAAATAACACAGTTTAACACAACTAAGCCCCATAACTGAAGTTTAAACCACAGTATTCGGAGATACCAGTGACCAGTTCCAAAGTATAATTAATAGTCATATGTAGATCCATTAAAATGTGATTGTGCATTAGAGATAAATAGAAATATTTAAGATCCAAGGTACTGGGAGTATTTCCAGGCTTCAGTAAACCAGAGGAAATCAGGATCTTCTGCTTTCAATAATAGTGCTTCTGGAGATAGCAGCTAGCTAAATGTGGCCATGTTTAATACTTTTTGATGAAATTAGAGTCTAGAAATTTAAGCTTATCATGTTTAAAAATAATGTTTTCACACTCAGTTGGCATGAAAAACTCATAAAACTTCAAGCCCAGAAATGTGAGCTCTTGAAAGCTACTGTAATTTTGATTCTGATTTGGAAATTCAATCTTTGTGCGCTCTATGGACCTTTAATTCTGAGATTATAAAAGGCAAAATAATTAATGAACAGAGGCCCATCACGTACCACCCTGTGAGATCCACTCCAGGCTGAGAGATGACCTTCACTGTTTCATTTCCTGTGGATACGACAATGTGTGGTTTACTTGAGCTCAGGCTGCCAGGGACCTTAAAGGTCATCTTTCCTTGTGACTACAACAAAAATTTGGAAGCAGAAAGGTCAGTCCCAGTATCTTGCCATTTTCTTTTTGACAGTTAGAGACAAAGTAAGAATCAAAAAGAAATCACTCTTTGTGGCCAAAGACAGAAACCAGGCCACCTAGGAAGCTATATTTCTATTCACTCTCATGTAAGAAGTAAGAAATAACTAGGATATTTGAGGTTTATCAGAAGAATAAAGATGCTTGTTGCATTTTAAGGCAGTCAAAGTTTGGAGGAAGATTTTCTTTTCTTTTTAAAGAAAAACTTAATTGAAGCTTATTGTCAGGATAAGATCTGTGACAATCTCTATCCAACATAGAAAAGGGATGTTTCAGGCAGCTGTTTCTTCACTGGATTTCATATGCAGGCAGGGGTTCCTGTGCATGCTTTCAATGTAAATAAAATGAAATATCTGAGTTCAAATATATGAAACTGAAATAAAATAGATTATAATTCCTTACTATGTTTATTTTATGGGGAAATAATTTGCAAAAGCTATTTTTAATGATTAAAAATCAAGACATAGATAATTGCCAGTAAAAGTTATTGAATTGAGTGCAAATGCAGGTTTTTTCTCTAGGTAGATTACTTAATATCCCTAATAGCAAATGTCTCCATCTCTCTAAAGAGTTTAATAATACCTGTGTTATATAAGGTTGCTGTGAGGCTTTAGGTAATATTTGTTTGTAAGTCCCTTGGTGCTGTTTCTTTTGCCTCATCCTTTCCTCTCATTTTAATGACATTACTGAAATTAGAAATGTATCAAAAAATCTCTACTGAAATAAACTTTTGAGCAAAGTTCAGAACACTATCACAATAACACTATAAAATATCTCATCTTAGTGATAGCAACACATAGACTACATGGCATAATGCTAAAATAAATTCTATTTCATTTGCAATATAGCTGCTGTACCATTTTTTGAGTATAATTCATAGAAACACTTCTGAATGCTTTATTTTTGTATGTGTGCCACTCAACCTTCTCAATGCACCGAAGCCACAATTTACCATTTAAAAGAAAATTAACATGCATGACCTGAATTCTCAGCTTTGAGCACCACAGGAAAATGGAAATAAAATTCAAATCTTATAAACACATGCTTTAAAGAGACAAAAAGCCTTATGCAAAGAAGTAGTTTTTCCAAAGGTTTGTGTCCAGAATCTAAACTTATACATCTGAATTTCAAACAAACACTGAAAAACTGCTAGTTTACCTACATCAAGGTCCTTTAAACCAAATTGAATATAAATTTTCAAAACTGCATGGTGCATATGGATACACAAAGACCACATTGTTTAAATTCTGCAAACATGGGGTGTCAGTTTCTTGCTACAAGACACAATCTAGAGAAATGATCTGGTAATTTGTTATCTGACTCTCAACCTTTTCCATCTTGTAAGCCAATGCTAAAATGGCAAAGTTTGCACTGCTGTAATCTTTACCAAAGACTTTGGATTTTTTAGAAGATTTTCTTTTTATTGTAGGAAAAAGTTATAACTTGAGATCTACTCTTTAGCAAATTACAAGTACATAATACAATACTGGCAGCTATAGGCACAATGCAGTAAGGAAGACCTCTGGATTTTATTCATTTTGCATACTTAAAACTTTGTACCAAATGAACAGCCACTGCCCCCATTTCTCCCTCATCGGTCCCTATCTAGGGCTGTTCCTTCTGTTTCAAGGAATCTGAGTATTTTAGGTGCTTCATGCAACCCTTGTTGACAGAAAAAGATGTTTTATTGAGCCATTTATATACTGTGCATGTGAATATAGTTCAATTGTAATGGAGATGTGTATCTATATATAGATATATATCATCTGCATATGTATAACATTGTATCATTATAGTTCTATTTTCTTTTGCATTATGCCATCGTTTTTTGCTGTGCAGTTCTGTATCACATCATTTTCCATTTCAATCACAGCTGCATCATTGCTGCTGCCAGAATCTCTGTTTTTTTGGAGAAAATATACAATTTAAAACTGTTTTTTTTCTTTTTTTTATTCAGAAAGGAAAGTCATCAAGACTTAGATTTTATTTTAGGAACAAAGTAAGGTTTCATGGGAGAAAAAAACAAAGCCTTGGTGTAGAGAAGGTTTGTTTCATTTTCTATAGCATTACTGAAGTGTCCGTATGCCTTGATAAACCTATCAATGTTTGGATCATCTCAGTGGGGGAAATGCCTTAATTTAACTTTGTTTTGGTCTCAGCAAAGGTAAGTTATCTATTTTGATAGTCTTGAATTTTCTCTAAGTGGGTAGTTTTTTCCTATTGTATTTGGGAGTGAAATTATAAAGTTTGCCAGTCAACCTACTGGCTCAGTATCTTTGAATTGAAAAGATGGGTGGCCAATGGGTGGAGGAGGAGGTGATGGGAACTGGGCAGCTGTTACAGAGCTGCCTTAAGACCAGCATCTTGTGGTCACGAACTGTAGGCAGAATACAGGTCTGCACAGGCTGAAGACAGGTTCAATTAAACTGAGGCCCTATTATTTCATGTTCCCTAGTGTCTCTCTTTCAATGCCATCATGGAAGAACTGGGGATCTCCCTGAAGAATCAAAAAAAATTAAAGAAAAAGTCAAGAACTAAGGGGAAATCTTCTTTCACAAGTATTCTTACTTGTCATCAGAGACGAACTCAGAGGAAAGAGACTGTGGCATGATCCAAGAAAATACCTGTTGGAACATTCCAGGAAGAAAAAGGATATGCACAGTCCCCATTTTGGAGGAGGAATTTCTGATGAATGTGAGATGTGTTTCCATATATCTATATCCTTAACTGCAGTTATGAATATAGATATAAGAAATGCAAAATTTTTTAAACTCACAGATATTACTTGGGAAGTGGCATCGGTTCTTTTGAAATGAATTTGTATGCACAATTATTTTGCATTTTCTCTTTTGCCCCAATAAATTGCTGTGTGTACTTTCTAACTAACAATAAAAAAACAGGGTTTTTCATTGGTGGGGTTTTTTCTGCTTCTGTTTTGTTTTTCAGAACAAACCTGAGCTTTTACTTCTTCTCTGTTACTTGCTCTATTCACAGTATTTGGATGCCAAATGTCACCATCTGTTGAGTTTACAATTTCAAAGCCTTCATTACCTGTTAAAACATAGAGTCTTTGGGGGCTTTTAAAAAGCACTACTTTTATTTTCTTCATAAAATTTAACTATACAGGATAAAATGAAACCATTCATCTCTATGTTCTGACACCTAATTTTATAAATAGATTAAATGGTATTCAGGGCAATAGTGATCTTACAATTAATGGATACCAAAAGGGAGAGATGTGTTCAAGGCAATAAAGTGTCCACTTTACTCTATGGTACCATTCTGGGTTCTGGAGATACCATGGTGATGAAGATAGACTTGGGTCCTTATCCTTACACCACTTATTGTAAAAGAAAAAAGAAACAGCCTATTAATGAAAATGGGATTGGAACTTTCTTGATAAAAGTCAGAAGCTGAAAGAACATGCACAAGGGTTTACCTGGAGCCGGGGTAAGAAGGCTCCCTACACAAAGAAACAACTAAATAAACTTTTGTGGGATGATCAGGCATGCTCAGGTGAAATGTAAATGTAAGATGGAGATAGCAAGGGTTCTAGGCTGAGGAAGCACTGCGTTCAAGGTTCTTGAAATAAGAGAAAATAGAGGCATAATGTTAGAGAGCAAAGGAATTTGGCACAGCTAAATCGGAAAATACAAGTGGGCCTGTGGAACAGCAAGGAGTCACACATAAATTGTGGCCACGGAAATTTGAGGTTCAGTTCAAATGAACAACAAGCCACATAATGACTTTTAAAAGGTGAGTGTAAGCTTATTACAAAAGTACAGCAGATATGAAGACAGTCAAATGATCTTTCTATACAATCTGGCGGGAGACTGCACCAAAGATGAAGGGGAATCCTCTGGGGGAAAATATTCCATGAGACAGATGCTTTGGCAGGCAAGAGAGAAAATGCTCATTTGTTAATTCCTTTTAAGAACTGTGTTCAGACAAAAGTGACTTGGTGCCAACAATCCTGCATGGCTAGGTGGGATTATTTCCAGACCTGGATAGAACCTGGGAATGGTCAGTTTTCTGTATGTTAGCTGTTATCTCTATACACTTCTTTCACAAGAGGCAGTCAGCCTCCCTGCAGAAAGGCAGCAGCCAAGGTCATTTCAGTGAACACCTGTATTTCACTCTCATTTTTAACCCTTGACAGCCTGAGAGGTAACAAACACTCTGGCTAAGGGTAAAGGGAAAAAATACAAGGAAAGACAGCTAGACACAAAGAAGAATGTCACAGCAGATAGCTCTATTACTTTCTACAACAGCAGAGGCAGAAAGATCACAGGGTAGTGGAGGTTATTTTGAAAGAAAACCTCATCACAAAATGGTGATAAGGAAGAGCGAAATAAAGGAAAATTTCAGGCACCAGGGAAAGAAGTCTTATCTGGGGAACTAGAATGGCATTCATTGTTTTTTTGTTTTGTTTTGTTTTTATTATTTTATTTAAAGAGGAAAAAACAAAACAAAATAAAACAGAATAAAGGGTAGCAACCATACAGTATTCCAAGGAAAAAAGGAAAAGTACAACAATAAAACCTAATAAATTATTACTTGACTAATTACATACTGACTTCTTGGAAATAGTTGTTCAAATTACAAAGTTAAAGCATGTAAAGTAGATATTCAAACAGTGAGACTGTTAACAGTTCTGCTCCACAATCTGACAAAAACAACAATATGGTCATCCATCTTACCCACTCAAATATACATGCAATTATATCAATAGGGTAAAATTAAATACAACAAAACAGAGCAAAGCGGATCACAAGAAAGCAATGTAAGACATAAATTTCAAAGCTAGA
>PVJX010032470.1:0-20423 GCA_004027295.1 Dolichotis patagonum
ACATTAAAATGCTGAAATGCAAGAGCATCTTGATTCAAGTCACCAGCCTCTGACAGCCACATAGGACAGAGGTGGAAGTTCAGGGCACTTCCATGAAAAAATAGTCATAATTGGAAAGGGTAGAGGAGTCAGTTGATGGAGTCTGCTGTCCCCCACTTCATCCCTAGCAGTACTGTGAAGAAACTGAGGTTTGAAGAGCAAAAGGATTTGTTTCAACACATAGATAGTTGGTGGCAAAACACAGAATCCAGGTTTGCTGGTCAGCTGACCACCAGCTTCCTTCTGACCCCCAAACACTAGAGATGCCACTAACACATTGTAGCTTTTTCTTTTCTTTTTTTTGGTCTTTTTGAGACAAGATCTCACTCCACAGTTCAGGCTAGCCTTGAGCTCACTTTGTAGCCCAGGCTGGTCTCCAACTCACAATGATCTTCCTGCTTCAGCCTCCCAATGCTGGGGTTACAGGCGTGCCCCCCCATGCCCATCTTACATCATACTTTTAATGATATTTGTGTGTCTGTGTAGGAGTGTGTGTGTGTTTATGTGTGTGCACGTGCATATGCACACCTGGGACCTCATGCGTGCTAAGCAAGCCTGCCAACACTGAACTACGCTCCCAGCCCCTGCTAGAAACTTCTCGAAAATAAAATATTCTACAAGATATTACATATATCCAATTTTAATCTTTTTTTGATAGTGCTGCAGTTCAGTTAACCCATGGCATAGTATGGAAAGGAGTTCATTTAACCTATTGCATAGTATGGATGGCAAATTACAATATACAATAGCCTGGACAGATGAGAAAATGGGACACTGATATTTAAATAAGTTTGTTCACAAAAGTTCCAAATTAAAATGACACTAAAAGCTATTCTTTGAATATATAAGATCCTACCATTTACCAGATTTCACTTGAAAACATAAGAACAATTTCAAAAAGGATGGCCACATGGCAAGCATTAAAATCAACATAGTGTGAACCTAGAAATTTAGGCTTGGTGAACAGAGAATGAGAACTAGGGTTTTTTGTTTTTGTTTTTGTTTTTCCCTACACTCAGTTCAGTTCCAAATCCCAGGAAGGAAGCCATATCCCACTAATCCCAACCCAAATCAAACTAGAGGACAGAATGAATGGTGCCAGGTCATCTCCCATGTGTAATCCAATCCAAACCACGAAAGTGCCCAAGCAGAATGGGTCAGAAATTCTAAAAGTGGTATATGCACCAGAAATTCCTCAAGGCTCAAATTTTAACCAAAATTACGAAGCAAGTCAACAACATGGAATTATAAACCTGGAATTCACTGCCATCATCCGATGCCACTACTGCTGTGATACAGAAACTTATCCTAAAGATGGTACAATTATTGTGGTGCCACAATGGATTCAACACAACCATGAACGTGAATGGGAGCGTGAAAGGCCTGCAGAAGGCAAAACCATGATGTTGGCTATGGTTCACCACCACCTTCCAACCCAAGGGCTCCTTCCTTCCTTCCTTCTCAGGGAGTTTCTGGGCAGCTCCATCTTGGTTCTTCAGTCTTAGCTGAAGCTTTGCTTTGGAGCCAAATATTAGGCTCTGAACCAGGCACACAACCACACAACTTTGCTTCTCACATTCTACTTGCAGAGATCCCTCAACTACAGAAGAATAGTGACAGACAAAACTGTCCTGGCTTGTAAATGATTGAAAGTGATTGATGCCGGGTTGACAGCATTCTAAAGATAGAAAAGGGAGCAAATTCTCCTGTGACATGCCCAAGTACTTGCCAATAATTGTCAACTCTCATAAATCAGAACACAAGAGAGAAAGCCCCACAATTCTGTAGCTCATGTGTCCCAAAAGTCTTGAAGACAAGGTCGCATGAATCAGGAATTAGGCTAGAAGAAAAAGAGTCATGACAGGCAGGGAGGAGCTGATTATTTTGACCTTCACTGTTTCTAATTGTGTCTAAGGCCCCTGCACAGGTATCAGCTCTTTTTATCAGGGAAGCAGAAGGGCAGAGTGAGAGATTCGGAATCAGACTAAGAAGGGTTTATGTGAGTCTACCACTTACCAGTTATGTGACCTTGAACAAAATTGCTCTAAATCTCAACTTCCTCATCTGTATTTCACAGGATGAATTTTAGGATTGCACAAAGTATAAATATGAGATGCTCTGTTCAGTGCCTCTCAGAAAATAGGTGTTCAGTGGTGTTAAATCATTACTATTATGCATCTTAATATCGGCCATGCTCACATCTGAGATGCCCATGTGCTGCTACCTGTTTTATCCTACTGCTTCTGCAGTCAGCAGCAGCAGTCTTGTGCCACCAAGGAAAGAGACCACGTGGTACCAGATTGAGGCTTCATCATCACACAGAGCCTAGTCTCACTGCCTCCTCTGCTGTTCCCGACTGTGGGGCCCTGAATAAACCACTTCACCTCTCTGAGCCTCCTCCCATTCCATCTGAAAGTGGGAGAAACAGCATCTACCTCTGAGGATTCCTGGAAAGACTAAATGCAACAGAGCCTATAAATGCTTAGCACGTAGTCTAGCACACAAGAAATGCTCGACAAACAACAGCTGTCACTAGTAGCAGTGAAAGTATCCATCACAGGCACAGGACCTCAGGTGACTCCTCTATCTGCCCCCATTTTAGTTGTGACCCAAAGATCACCTGTCAATTGTCATTTCAAAACTGATGAAGCAGCACTGCCTCATCCTCACCCTTCAAAGGAAGTCTCTCCCCACAGGACTTTATTTATTTACTTCAGTGCAACTGTCACAATCTGTAATCAACTGAAGGGTTTGAGTTTACTTGTCTATCTTTTTTTTTTTTTAAAGAGAATAAAACAAAAGAGGGCAGAACAAAGCATATCAGAACAGAACAACATAAGCAACACAGCACTTTACAATAAGACAACCGGACATTAACAGTAGCTATCAAAATATCTCTTTCTCTGCTATAGTTGAGTATAGTTTCAAATACGATAATATCAATCATACCAAAATAGTATAAAACCATTCAAGAGAATGAAAGAATTACAGGACATTCTGAACCAAATAACAGAGAATGATCAGTGGCTACTGTAATATCTCATTTTCAATAAAAAAAATTGTTTATACTATCACATATATTAAAATCCCAATAAGGTCTATCTGTTTTTTCCCCTCCATACTAAAATGTAAATTCTGTGTGTGGGAAGGGGTTACTTGATTTATCCCAGGACAGAGTCTGGCTAGTAGAAGATATTCACAAAATGTCTGGGGAATAAAAATGAAAGTAAAGAGAAGGTACTGATGAAGGAACCGTTTCTAAATTCCTTAAATTTGATGACTTGATCACATGATCCTCAGGAGCAGGAGCAGTTTCTACCTATCCAACACCTTGTCATACCTGTTCAAAGACAGCAAAATGGTGGTGCTCCACTAGCTGTATGTATGGCCCCTGGGGTCCACAGGATGTGCTGCGAAAGTGTCAGTCAGTTATCAGTGGAACAGCCCATGGCCAATCCTCAGTGTCTGCCTCATGCCCATCAGGCAGTAGTTCTCAAAGTACAGTGTGCAAAGGCATCGCCAGGGTGTATGACTTAGTCTCTTCTCTCAAGGTGAATGAGACAGTCCAGTGGAAGAGATAACACAGAAGCCCTTGGAAGTGAAGCAAGGTCACTCATGAGCTAACATGAGTACAGGCGGCCCACGCGGTTCAAGAAGTACTAGAACAGAGATGCCAAGGCCCTTGGGGCCACAGTTCACACATGGCTTTCTCCTGTGAGTCCAGGAACTAGAACTACAAAGGTTCCCCTCCACATCAAGCCACTGGACTGAACTGTGAGTCACCAATACACATGATATCCTCAACAGACTGGAAAAAAGTGTGGATTTCTTAGGCTAATACCTGGCTAAGTATTCTGCAATTCTCAAAAAGAGGCAAAGGTTCTTAGAGCCCCTACTTGCTTCCTACCAAGTATTCTTGGTTGTGCTGTTGGAAGGCTGTGTTCAGTTCTAAACTCTACCACCATGGGTGAGATACACTCTTTAAAATGGATGTGGGAAGAATGGGACATGAAAAAGTACTGGATATAGAATAAGGAAGCTTGAGTCCTTATTGCCACAGGTGACCTTGTTCTAGTCCTAATCGGTCTGATTTTTATGATTGTGCATACGGTATAAGCCTATGTTGTATGCTTTTGTATGTAAAAATGCATAAGTAAATTCAAGAAAAAGAAAAGTAACACTCAAGGGAGAAAATGTATCTTCCCATTCATGAAGTTCCTTCTGAAATCAAAAGTCTGAGCTTTTCCCAAGATATCACTCACCTGACAGCAGCACAGCTAACAAATTTTCTGGAGAGATTAGAGAATGGCATATTCTTTAGAAACACAAGTGATACAGTAAAACAGCTTCACATATCTCATTTCTATTTTTTTAGCTTATTCTCAAGAGTGGACTGAAAGTGGGAGATAAGGAACCAGAATGGACACTTAAGAATTACATAAAGAGAAGATGACAGATTTGAGGGGGAGAAGTTAACAGGTTCTTTCTCCATTAGAAGAAAAACTGTCAGTTCAATTAGTATTTATTGCATTTTGCAAGAGGTAAGATGCTGCTCGATGCAATCAAAATACCAAAGAAGAGGTTTTTCTTTCATACATTGAATAAATTCAAGCTAATTAGCAATCATGTTCACTTCCTTCCAAAACCATATCATACTGCAGCACAAAATATGTAAAAGTATGCCGTATTCCATAATTGGAAAGTCCTTTATCAGCTCCAAGACGTATGTTGCCGCCTTACCTCCACAGTTTCATATACCAGAAAAATCACTTCAAAAATCATATTCAAGCATTTTTCTGTCTGGTCATTTCACTTTGTTGTGCACACATACTGACAATTTGAGCCATAGTCAGGTTGAAAAGGTTTTTTGCACTCTGTAGCTTTCCAGTAGACATTTTATTCACATAAGAGAAAAGAAATAGATGATGTTGAAAGTTTGTCTGGTCAATATGATATGTTGGCAAAATTCCACTGTCTGTCCTGCAGGATTCTAAAGAGGTGAGCTCATGTATTTAGGACAGGATTTAACTCTCACTTCTGTCCCCTAAGGGATTCTTCCGTTCATGGAGTTCCTCCTGAAACCCGGACAGCAAATGAGTTTGGGCAACAGATTTAAGAATGCAGGCGTGAGAGTGGGTGGTATTGAATGATCAGCTTGCTAGGTGTTCTCAGGAGTGTACGCATGCTGGTTAAGTCTGCTTGAGGGAACATTAGGTTAAAATAGGTCAGTGTAGACTCTCTTAGCTTCTCTGTAATCCAAAAATAATTTTGGATTATTTGGATCAGTTTCCTTGCTAGATTCTCAAAGGTGGAGGGGAAACAAGTGGATTTGCTACTCTGTGTGTGACCCCAATCAAGAAGGAAGAACTGGCTGGAGACATGGAAGTGACTAAAGCTTGGACAAGACTGATAGTGCTATCTTCAAGTGGAAGAAAAACAAAGAAAGGAGGAATAGATATTCATATGTGCTCCTAGATTCCAACCAGGATGTCTGAAACTCAGAGGAAAAAGTCTATGAAAGGCAGAAACTATAAAAAGAAACACATCTCAAGAAATGCTAAAAACTACAATCGCTACTAAAAAAAAAATAGCTGAGCGATGCTGGTGAGGAAAAGGAAGAACTGGATTAGGGTCTGTGATTGCACAGGCTGCTTGCTGATGAGCTCCACTTTTAAAAGAACTTGAACACGAACACTCCAGCTGACTGCACTGCCCGGTTCCTGTTGACCTGGCAAGATTAGGTCCTCCCACCACATCCAGCAAACCACAACGCGGTTGACGCCTATGACTCACTGGGTATTTGCTGTGTCGGGGAAGATACTAAAAACTTTGAACATGTTGTGTAATTGTCATCATGACTCTACAAAGTGCCATTGTCCCTAGTCTAGAAGTTAGACAGATCATAGAACTAGTGACCTGCAAGGCTGCAATCCCTATAAATGGATTTCACAGTGTACTATTAAGTACTTTAGAGGATGGTGTAAAGGGAAGCGGAGAAAAAAATGATGTCAACAGAGGACCGGGATCATGATGAAAATTAACTCTTACTGTATATTTATTCTCTATGCTCCACTTGTGCATGCCCAATGTGTTTATAAAACTCATTGAATTCTAACAACTCTTTGTAGTAGAAATTCTTATTATTGCATTTACCCAGAGGGAAACAGATTTAATAATCTACCCAAAGAGTTGGACAAGCAGAATTTTAAGCTCATGCTCTCCTTTGGCTTTTGGTTTTTTTCTTTGTTTTGGTTTTTGTTTTCCATTACTTGGCATAGAACCCATGGCCTTCGAACTGAGCTACGTGTTCAGTCTTTTGGTTTTGAAACTGGATCTCATTAAATTGCTAAATTACCCAGTTTGGGCTCAAATTTGCATTTCTCCTGCCTCGGCCTCCCAGGGTGTCAGGATAACAGGCATGTGCCAACATGCCTACCCCAAGAACAGGCTCTGAACATGATAAGATAGAATACCTTGAAGAAAAAGGCACTACTGGTCAATTCTTCTTTCTCTTCAAGTAATCACTCTGCAAAGATTTACTAATGACTTGCTGGGAATCCCACAGTCTTCCAAGCACTGCAGTGAACAAAACAAAAGGTAAATACAAAATACACTTTATGTTACACATTGAAGTGAAGGTAGCAGAGAAGAAGGCAGAAAGCGGGTTAGGAAAATGCAATTTCAGACAAGATGTCTGCAAAATTCTTCACTGGTTTTCAAATGAAGACTTGAAGAAGATGAGCACGTGAGCCATGTGGCTATCTGGACAAAGAGCATTGTGGACATAGCAATAGCAAATGCAAATGTTCTTAGACAGTACCCTCGCTGGTGAATTCAAGGAAGCAGTGCAACTGAAACAGAGGACAGGATTAGTGGTAGATGAAGAAACAAGAGAATAACTTGGGCTAGAAATAACTTGGAGCCAGATCATACATTCTTTGCAGGGCATGCCTAGGCCATTGGCTTTTATCTGAGTCGTCAACGAAGCCATTGCAGGGCAGCACAGAGAGGAATGGTGTGACATGCCTTATTCTTTAGAAGGACTGCTCTGTCTCCCATGTGGAAAACAACTAAAACAGAGCAAAGATCAAAGCAGGCAGGCCACTCAGGAGCCACAACAGGTAATCAGTGAAAGGTGATGGTGGTTCCCCCAAGGTGGTAGCAGTGAAGGAAGTGAGGAGGGGCCAAGTTCTGGATATATTTTAAAGGCAGAGCCAACAGGATTTGTTGACGATATAAAAGAGAAAAAAGATAAATCAATGACTCCAGTGTTTGGGGACTAATCAACGTAAAGAATGGAATTATCATTGTAGGCAGGAAAGGGTATGAGGATAACACTCGGGAGGAGGTGTGTATATCAGGTGTTCAATCTGAAGTTGTTCACTTGTGATGTTTACTGTATGATTAAGTGGAGAGGTAAAGCAGGCAACTAAAGTATTAGGTACAAATCTGAAGACCTAGGAAATTATCTGTCCCAAAGTTTAGATCACCAATATGAAAATATGGAAGACATGAAATTGGACCTGATAACATAGGAAGGACTAGAAAAGAAAAGAAACTTAAGGACTGGCACTAAGACATTGCAATAGTTCAAGGTTAGAAATGAGGAAGAGCAAGCAGAGAAAACATTATGTCATCCCTGGCCATGAACCCTTATCCCAGAAACAGCCTGGCATTCAGGGAAGCCACAGAGAGGAAGAGCAAGCTCCAACTGGAGAACTCCCGTATCAGCTGAGTGTCAGAGACACTTGGTCCCTCCTGATCTAGTAAACAGTGAACAGAAGCAAGTTTTAAAAAACGCGTTTGGAATAACTGAATCAGCAATACCAGATGGAATAAATTCCATTCCCATCACTGTGCACATAGGAGAGCAGGGAGAGAAAATGAGAAAATAGAAACAGTTTTTTCAAATGCTTCATTGGAAGAGATAAAAGCATCATTTTTTCTCCTTTTCCAGTGGGTTTGATTCCCTTCCCAGCGGTAGCCACTTCAGCACTGCACCAGAAGCGTTCACCCTCCCGGCTCCCGGAGCTAAGTGTTGCTCTTTAGCAGACAGAAAGACAAAAGGCATAAAGAACAAGAGATAGAATTCTGAAATCTCCTACCAATGAGCCACAGAAAAGGCAGGAGGTTTTCCTTCCCTTTAGGGAAGCACATATTTTTCCTGTCTCCAGGGAACCAAAGCCATCTGAGGATGGTGCATGTGTCGAACCACTTCTTTTTCTCTCAAATGTGGCATCACCCATATCTCCACCACTGACCCCTGGGGTGGACATGGCTTAACAATTCAGTAAGGACTAACCTCCAACCTCCACTATTGAATTCCAGAGAGCAGAGACTGGAAAATATCTGCTCTGCTCGATGGCAGTGTCATATGCTGGCCATGATTTCCTGGCTCCAGCAGATCTCTATGTAGCTAATAAACTGAGTGCCAGTGACAAGGTAGTCTGTAGGGGCTGACAGGAAGCACTTTCCATCCTTCAATTGCACCATCCTACTATTGACTGAAAAAAAGCCAGCTATGGAAAAGGCACCAATTAGTTTTGGTGGTGAAATTTTCTCTTAACGTAACTAAAATCTTAGCAACCATGTACTGAGTACTTATGAATTAGGAGTCATAATAATCATTTCAGATGCACTTTCTCCTATAACTCTCAAACTACTTATATTATTAACACCATTTAAATGATAAGCAAACTGAGACTCAGTCCAAGTTTTGGTATGACCTTACCCAAGTTGGTGAATAATGGAACTAGGGCAGCCTGGCCCCCAAATCTCCTAATTATCATGATACTATTGAATAAACAATGTCTAAGGCAAAGGCAGTCATCAACTTCCCTAGTGTGAAAGGCAGCCCCTGCATCAGACTGACTTCTGAAATCAAATTCCGTAGAAGTAATCCTACATAGTCCTCCATCGATGTACACCATGTACTTAGGTGTTGTAAAAAGGTTGGGCATGGTGGCACACACCCGTAAAAAGGGCTGGGGATATAACAACAAAAAATACCCCCTCTTGTCTGAATTTCAGATTTGACCCTCAGCTCTTACAAAGTCCTTCTCCCTTGTGCTCAAATTAATGATGCTATTTGTATTTGTCGCTAGGCTAATCTACTGCTCTACAGGAAGTCACATTATTCTCAGTTGCTACTATAAATAAGTCTTTAGGTTTCAAGATCATTGCCAGTTCATTCTTAAAAGGTTTTCAAAACCAGGGAATATGCCAGGAGACCAAAGGTGGGAAAATATTATACCCATCATCATGAAATTTCATGGAGAATGGAATAGCATATTAAATAACAGACATTTACTAAATACTTGTCATTTGTCCAACACTGTGATAAGTCTTTTCAATCATTTACCTTATTTATTCCTCACTTCAATTCTTCTAGGTGGATAATTCTCCACTTTATAGATGATGAAACCGAGATGCATGGTGGTGACATAACTTTCCTGTATCAACCTGATAAAAAAATAAACAACTTCAAATTTCATGCCATGGATTGAATGTTTCTGTTTCCCCAAAACTCATATTTTGAAACCTAAATCCTCAGTGTGATTATATTGGGTGGTAGGGCCTTTGGAAGGTAAGTGGGTAATCAGAGGGAAGTTGGTATAATGGATTTAGTACCATATAGAGAGAAACATAGGAGAAGACATGCAACAAAGATTCTCCATCCTCACTCCTGTTCTGCACTTCTCTCCCCTCCCCTCCCCTCTCATACTTTCCTCCTTCCCATCCCCTTCTTGCTTCCCTTTCCTGCCCTTTCACCACTCCTCCCCTTCTCTCCTCTCTTTCTTACTCCTTTCTCTGAGGAATCTAGATGGTTGTCTGCAAACCAGGAAGATGGCTTTCACCAAACACTACATTCAGCTTCCAGAACTGTAAGAAATAATGCCCATTGTTTAAACCAGAGTCCCTGGTGTACTGCTCTAGCAACTCAAACTAAGATGCTTGGGCAATGATTATAGACTCTGACTCATAGGCGGAATCTAAAGTGAAATTAGCAAATAGGCCTGAATCTCGAAGCAAAATTTGCTGTGGAGCCCTGAAATATCTTGTCTTTGCCCTTTCTTTCTCAGTCTCATACTTTTCAGCAGTGCAGATACCATAAATGCCTCTAATTGACAAGTTCAAAATCATATCGGAAAACAGGTGACCTGAAGTTAAATTGTTGCACGTAGATTTATAAAGCCAATTACGTAAACTATGATGTGGAAGAAACTGCGTAAGTAAAGACTCATTTAAAGTTTTCCTTTAAGAGCTAAAATAATTTTTTAGACACCATTGTGGATATAGAGCATCAACGTGACTCTCATTCTACACACACGGCGTTAGAATCTATCTGAGAGAGACTAAGATTTTTCCTAAGCAAAGCAACCAAATTGCAAAGAGTGTGGAAATGAAGCCACATAAATCAAATAGCCTGAAGATGGAATAAATTAATCTAAAAAGGAGAGTCAGGGAGATAATGACACCCCTGTGTATGTAAGTAGAGGTTTGACTTGGTTTTTGTGAAACCGGAATAAGGACCACCTGCTGGAAGCCAATTGGGCGAATTTACTGGGCTGTTTCAGAGCACATACCAGTGAAGTCCCTGTGACTGGCCCAGCCCACTGAATGATGGAATGAACAAACAAAACGCTAGCACAAAAGCTAACTGACCCACTCTCCAGGTATAGCACACCAAGAATCTCAGATTTGGTGAAAGGCGAGTTTTCCTGAGTCCAGTTTTTAAGGGTCATTCTCAGGGACTGGGACTCCTTTTGCTAATTCTAAGGAACCCTGACTCATGTCCTCATTCTTTTCTGAGGCATCTTTCCCTGCACAGGATGTGTTAGGCCCTAAGAGACTAAGGGTAAGAGGAGATGTCTTCTAACTTCCTGTCTCCTTCCCAGAGCACCTAACAGTGCCGTATTAACCTCTAGCTGAAGGACAGGTTGGAAACTGATCAAAGCTCATGTGGTCCAAGAGCAAGGTCACAAAGCCACAAAGAAATCGAAAGCTAGAAAGACCCTGCAGATACAGGACACAGACATACATACCAGGTGGTGACAATGTCCCCAGGCACCCCCATTAAATGGCCTTCCTTCCCCAGGAGGAGGATTTGCATGGAGAGCATAAATAAAGCAAGAAAGTGGAGGTCCCACTCCCCAGGCAGTCCCCCAAATACGTATCTGTGAATTCTCTAAGCTTTTAACAACCCTGTAGGCTTATGTACCTCCTAAACTAGGAAACGGAAACAATGGTGATCTCCCCAGGATCACATAGCAAGTAATTGTAGGGGCAGGATTAGAACCCCGGCAATCAACAACAAGATCCTGACTAATCTCCTCCTTTACGGAGATGGGAATTTGCACTTCCATTCTGTCTTCTTAAGAAACTGAGAGGCAGCACCCACCATTGAGCACAAAACATAATCAACAAATAACTGTTGAATTCAGTCAGTTCTTTAAGTCACTTGGACTTGTTTAGACTACCCAGCACACTTGGTACTGGAGATATCCAGATGCACCCTCAGGCTCTAGTTTAATTCTGAGCATAAAATCTGCTTGTCCTCCACATTCCACTACGCCTTTGTGGTTTTGATTTTATTGGCATACTGTTGTTATTTAACTTGGGACACACAGTTATTTATGTAGACTTACGCAAAACCAAAGATAAACCGTTGAGACCCAAGTTTGCGGCTGCCTGTGGGTGCTTCATTTAAAAACTAGAACAAGCTTGTCAGCTGATACCTGAGTAAAAGAAGCTGAATCATACAGTTTCCTCAATATGTGCTCAATGGTCAAGTCTTCTGTAAGAAAAGTTTAACTCTCAAAACTGAATAGTTAGAGAACTTTTGTTTTAAACCTCAAACTAAGAAAATCTCAAGTTCTCCAGGTTTCAGAGTCAACAAGGCCTGAATGTGGGAGGCAGGAAGACTCAGCCCTGCAGCCTCCGTCCAGCTGGGCTGGGGCCTGAACAGGAAGGACTCTGCGGGACACAGTGCCAAAGGCCCAGCAGAGCAGCCCGCAGGCGCCCTCCATCCAGCTGCTGTGGATTGCTACAGGGCAGATCCCACCAGCTGAGTGAACCCCAGCAGCTGCGCTAGCCCCAGGCTCCGTCCTGCGCAACACGCCAGGCAGCCAGCCAGTTCCAGCGGCTGTTTTCTGTGCTGAATCAGCGTGGGGCCTCGGAAGGGGGCGTGTCCGCGTGTAGGCGGCCTCTAGACGGCAGCACCCTTAACGCAGCCGTTCTACTTCTCCTCTCAACGAGAATGCCCACCCCCAGCAAGCATTGCACAGGGCACCCTCAACTCAACAACACACAAACCAGACAAAACCCTACTCTATTAGAAGTTACTTTTCAATCTATCGATGGGAAATCAGAAATATAGGCCCAAATTTACGTGTGGCAATAGAATGGGGAAATAATCTAAATAGCCAACAGTGGGAGTCGGGTTAAATAAATTCCAGTACATCACCAAGTGTGTTGGTACACACCTATTATCCTAGCATTGTGGGAGACTGAGGCAAGAAGATCACAAGTTCCAGCCCAGCCTTGACACTTTGGCAGCTTAGTGAGATCCTAGTTCAAGATTAAAAAGAGATTAGCTAATGACGAAGCCTGTGTTGGTAGGGACATCTGAGTGCTGATGAATGCCAACGGCTCTGATGGAAAAAAAAATTAAAAAGAGATTGGTAATATGCAAAGGCCTGGTAATATGCAAATAAATTCCAGTATATCTATTTGAAGTCATACAACCATCTTTAAAAACTGTCATAAATAAGGGTAACTAGTGGTTTAGAATTTTTTTAAAAAACATATTCAATGGGGAAAAAGAAAAGGTTACAAGGCAAAATACAGTATGCCTTCAAAGTTTTAAAAGAAATGCAATATATGCAGACAAGTTGAAACATAGGAAAATGTGAGCCCTACTTATCATTAGATGGTGAGACTCACAGTGGCTTTACGTTCTTTGTGTTTTGTACAAAGTTCATCTTTTGCCAAATTGCTAGGATAATACACATCTCAGGCAAGTTCCACCAAAAGAACAATAGTTCAACATTAGGAATTTAAGATAGGGGACTACCTATGAAGGTTTTTTAGGAGATGGAAGGTAATGAGTTCCAAGTTTGGCCTAAAGACTCCTCTGGTTTTAAATTTCACTTCACTGTTTCTCTGTACATAATGAACTGTAACTAATTTGATATTAAACGGACTGTACCCTGCACTTGTAACAAGTAGCTGAATCTCAGTCAATCACAAGCCAACAAACCGTGGTCGAATAAGAGTGTGCTGTAACCATGCAGGCTACCTCTGTACCTTACTTCTCTTTTCTGTATGACACTTCTCTGGCTATAAAAATAACTGACTCGTGTGAGTGGCAGGGAAGATTCTCAACCATTCTCGGTCCCAGTGACCACTGGATTTTAGAGTCACAAATAATACCAAGATCTGTAAGGGTAAATTTGTTGTAATTTTGTCTTTCAGCAAAGGGAACAGTGACACGGTCTAGCAATTGATGACATCAAGAAATGGAGGAAAGGAGCAGAGGTGGTAACGGGGGCCCTCAGTTGAGTCTGTGGCTGTCAGCTGAGGAGGCTCAGCCACTTTGGGAGCAGCGCTTGAAGCACAGAGGAGAAGAAACAGTGACTGTCCAGCACACTGTGATGCTCTGCAGTATCCCACAGGAGCTGAACCTGAAGCCACTTGGCAAAGGACCCTGGGGAGGGTACTTGGAATGGAAAGCCACCCACTGGGCCTGGCCATGTATCCCCAAGGGAAGGATATATGTGGGTCTGAGTGCAGACATAGGGGTGCCTGGTGCAGCACTATTTCTTTAGTTATGAAAAACAATAAATGATGTATCTTTAAAGAACAGAGAACACAACAGCACTCTTTCAAACACCTTTCTTCCTCTTGTAATTCTTAAAGATTCCATGAAACCCTTGTTTGCATACAGGGTATGGTACAGATACACACACTGTCAGAATAAACACTGTCAGGAGGCTGATGTCAGTATTGGGAGAAAAATCCATTATTCAAATATCTCTTCTTGCACATCAGATTTTCACCCTGACTTTCAGCCACCCTGTATTTCCAAGTTCCACCTATTCCTCCATATGACCCTACAAAGTATGCCCTACCTTTCCCTGAGCCCCACTAGAGAGTCTCTCTTGCTGTCAGAAAAGAGGTTAGTTACCTTGACAGATTCATGTTGAAGTTGGGGGAAAGGTATGTTTGCAACAATAAATTAACTGCTTTAATTATCCCACAGGGCCTGTGTTTGGAGACCTATGACTCTTTTAAGTAAGTTTAAATAATCTGTAATCAAAACTTGAAATTCACCCAACACTGTACTTGGAAGTAGGAAACACAAAGAACACTAAAGCCAGATCCTTTTCCCCAGAGAGCAAATAAAAGATTTCCTGATAATTCAGCACAAACATGTCAGAGCTTCTTGGTAAACTCTGCGTCTAATAAGAGTACAAGTAAGGCTGCTTAGGTAATATTGATCCATAGGGAAATCACAAGGTGAGTATGAGATGGGACAAAGTTATGGAGAACCAATGAGATCACAACAAGTGTAGTCACCTAGGTAATATTGATTAAACAGAGATCAAATGAGGACTTAAGTATACAGCAATCATACATAGACCAAACAAGGATAGTCTGAGAAGGAATGAGCTACAGAGGTTTCAGTTCCCCATGGAAGGTGATCGATACCTATTTAGAATACCAATCATTGCTGTTCATCTCCAGGGTACATCTGTGGGTGTAGTCAGTCCTCTTTTTCTTGAAGCCTGGCCTGAAGCCTGAAGTGAATGTGCCTCCAACCACAATTGTCTTCTGTGCTGAGGGTCCAGCCCTGTCTAACTGCCTATAATATCTATAGCTAACTTAGCTGTGTACAAGATTCCCCCTCTGAAGAGCTAACCCTAACTGGAAGGGGCCTAGTTTCCACTGAGCTGCCTTGAGCTGAGAAAAGATCCACAAGGGGAGAATTCAGTCAGAGACCTCCATAGAGTTAATCAAGTGGGCCTCAGATAGAAGTCATGTTGTGGTTTAGAAGTTACGAACTCTGTTTACAAGGTCGATCTGTTGGATTCTGGAAAAATGAGTCTAGCAATTTGTCAGTGGTTCCCTCTGTATGAGCATTTGCAGTTTTGCAGCCTCTAAGCAAGAATGACCAAGTTTTCCAAGAAATTAGAGCATGTGTAATCAAAGCATGAGCACTAGTACAGAAAATAAGATAAGGAAAGAGCCAAGTCTGGAAGCTGCTCTTAAGGGGCTAGAATAGCAGTTGTAAGCCACTGGCTCTTAGATCCCTCTACTGTTGGAGTCTGACATTTTGTCATAAGTCTCTCCAGTTTTAGTTGTAAGAAGATAAAAAGTTTGGTAGTTTTGAAGGATAATTTTAACTAAAGAATTTAAAGATTTTTGTTTTATTTTAAAAAAGATTTTTGTTGAGCTATTATAGATTCTATTGTAGTATTTTTGGTTGTTTATTTACTTTGTTTTGTTTTGTTTTGTTTTGTTTTGTTTTGTTTTTAATGACTGACCTCAGAGGGCCAGGACCAGAATATTGGCTGTGTTCTTAGCCCAGTTACTTTTCTGGTCTCAGTCTCTACACTTTAGTTATTGAACACCCTGATATTAGTATTGCAGTGGGGGCAGTTGAGTTCAACTATTACAACTTCATTGTGAATATCAAGCACTTCAAAATACAAAGTATAGCCAGAGGACTGTTACTTCTTATAAACCATGGTTGTTTTTTAGCAATTGAAACCCTGCAGAATGTTAACAAACAAGAATTATAATAAAAGTTTTGCAGAGAAATCTTGAGATCAAGAGCTACACATAGTGTATAAGCATAACAATCATGATATTATATTTGAATCACATTTAATGTCTATCCTAATGTAGACTTGCCTTTTTAGTCAATCATGTCTATCTAGTACATAAAGAAGTTCTCACCTAATTTGTTATCCTTTAATGGGATGTCACTGAAGAAGTATGTGACATTATCTGGACTGGTCAGTGGCTGAGCATCTCTAAATGTAGTGACATATACATAACAGCACCCAAGCATTAAAAAACTCTCATCTGACTGATGGTCTCCTGCTGGGTTGACATACACCTCTTATCACAAATAGCTGGAGCACAAGAAAAGGCAGATATCTGAGTCTAGAAAAGAGTTATCACCATAAACAATCTCAGTTTTACATCTTAGAAGACCTGTATACCTGAAAAGCATGAATATATTTAGTACACAATGGATTAGCAAAATAAATCTTATTGCTATATGAAAACTTTTCTCTCTTAATTTAGTTTTGCAACAAGAGTATCTTTTAATAAGGAAACCTTTAAAAACAATAATAAAACTTTATTGTTTTACCCACAGAAGACTTAACCTTTTCATGACAACCAATGTAAACATATTTTAATGTTTCACTTACCCGTTCTGCATCCATTTGACTCTCCACACTGCATGAAAACATCCGTTACTGTTTCTCTAACTCTGTTCCCCACAGCTCCTGCCTATCCTTCGCACACTTTATCTCTTTTGTCCACAGCTCCAATGGATGCTCCCTATACTTCTGTCCTTGTCCTTGTTGCCTCCCAATCCACATACTTTTGTTCACAAATCTTGCCCATTTGTATACCTTCAATTACAGACTACATCCTGGCAACTCCCAAGCTTATCTCCCCATCCCAAACATCTCATCAGGATTCGTAAGTATAGTCACTGCCAACTTGCATGCAACAAAAGCACCTCACACTCTAGATATTAAAATCTCTTCACCTTTCCTCAAAACTTGTTCCTGTACCATCCATCTTCTTTTACTGGATTAAAGTACACTACTCATTCTTGCATCCTTCTTTTTGATAAACCACACTAAATCTAGCCTAACTTTTAAATATGTCACATATTCATGCCTTTGCATTCAGCCCCACTGCCATTTCCCTAAACCCAACTTCCAGCATTTCCCTACTACTGCCTGTGTCCAGGATTGTGCCCGCTAACATGTTATCCATCTGTGCTATGGTGACTTACAAAAAGAAACCCTAGCAGGATTCTCAACTGGCTTCCTTAGTATAAACAATTCACAAGCTTCTTAGTGACACATCAAAGCTGTCCAGCATTACCTCTCCATGCCCTTGAATCCTTCCCTTTCTCTCTCCCCAAGTACATCTTTTGCTGCTTTTCCAAGGCCCTGTGAACTACCTGCAGTTCCCCCAGGGGCACAAGATCTCTGTCACATATGCACATAGCTTCCAGCCCACCTCAGCCAGTGCTCAATGATTAGGAGACCAGATTCTTGAGTGAACTCATACAGATTTGGAGTCAAGTTCTACCTCTTACCAGTAATGTTACTGGCAAATTAGTTAAGGGTTATGCAGAACATACTTAGAAGCACTCATGACTATAGGAATACTCTATACATGCTGGTAGTTATGGCTACTAATTTTTGCTTACCTGATTGCTATCTATGTGCTACAGCTGCTAGAAAGACTTTTCCAACCTGTTAGTTCTAGGTTAGGAGCTTTCAAACCATTCCATACACTCCTGTTTCCCTGCTCATCCCATATGCTACAGCTTATGTGTCCACCTCTCTCATAAAGCTATGAGCCCTGTGAGGGGAGGAACTCTCTTACCAGTGTTAATATCCCCAGCACTAGTTCAGCACTCAACCAAAACTGCTCCTAGAAGATTATAAGGTAGACAAGCTCAGGTTGGAATGAATAGCACTATGAATGACAGGCAAAATTCTGAGGTCCAATACAGGATATCTGCCATTAGATGGATCCCAAAGAATGCTCCTAAGGCCTAGGGAAGCCTGACATGTACAAATACTTATCCAACTCCCTCACTGAGTTAATCAAGAATTGTTTCAAAGAGAGACCTTAGCACAGTGACTTAAATAATCCAAGAATAAAAGCAACTCAGAAGTGAGTAGGCTACAGGTGGTGGAAGGTTGCAGAGTCATTAATCTACTCTCTCCCTCCCCCTCTCCCTCTCCTTCTCCCTCTCCCTCTCCATCTACCTGCTCCACCATCTTGGGAGCAGGAACCAGAACACTAAGATGCCCCTATAAGTCCTCCCCTGGCGTACGTACTGTGGGAGACAACTCCAGTGACTCCCTTTGAGTGCAAAGCAATTACTGTAACTTTGATTATTTGGAGACTCATTTCCTTATACTGATATATAAAAAGCTGGCTAGGGAATTTCCTTCTCTCTTCAGTTGGCTGTAAGCTAGCCTAGAAGCTAATATGTAATCTCTAAAGCCAAAAGACAGTCCTGTTTCCTCGCATAGTGTTCTCCATACAGTACAGGATATGTACAGGATATGAGCACAGGAGATGTTAGAGCCAGTAGTTCCAGGAATGTCAACTGGGTATGAGCCTCAAGATAAGAGGCTATAACTCCCCAGGGCACAAGAGTTTGCATATCAGAAACCGAAGTGACAGCCTCCCAAAACAATTCCACTGCTACCTTAATTGGATTATGTGTATTAATCCTTCTACATATGTTTATCTCTGTAATTTACAAAGATGCTGTTCTTGCACCTGGCCAGCCAGCTCAAGTTACTCATGCAATTTCCACCATCCTCACTGTCACTCATCGTTGAGCCATCTGCCTTCTTCACAAGATAATAAATTATGAGAGGGCCTAGGATCAAGGTTTTTGCCCACTTGTCCTCACGAGGATTAAACTTAGGACCCCTTGGCTGCCCATAACTTGGAATATGTCTTGGTGTCTTTACTCTCACCGTGGGTTGCAATAGTGGTGGTAGATTGAAATTAACTTGCTGAGATTCCAATGACATCTCAATGGGATTACAAATATAACTTTTTGGATTGTGAGGAAAACTAGAAAGAGGACTACAATACTTGGATGACTGAACTCAATATTTGGGTTTACCATATTTGGTGGTCAATGTGGCTGAAACACACTATCTTCAAAGAATAAAAGCAACTCAGAAGTGAATAGGCTACAGGTGGTGGAAGGTTGCGAGGTCATTCATCTACTCTCTCCCTCTCCCATCTACCTGCTCCACCATCTTGGGAGCAGGAACCAGAACACTAAGATGCCCCTATAAGTCCTCTCCTGGCATACATACCTATAATAACCCTCTCCCCATGAATGAGATGTCTCTCACTCTGCGATTAGGTTGCATTACAAAAATAAAGTACAGAGACTTTGCAGATGTAATGAAAGTCCCAAATCAGGTGACTTTAACAAAACTGACAGGGTGCTTGTTCTGAGTACTCTTGATAATGAGCAGGGCATGGGCTCACCCTAAAGCATCAGGGTCTATGGTGGCTGGTGAACCTCAGAGAGTCTCCAACTTTCACACGCAGCCTTTAAGATGAAAACTGTCACCTGTGAGACAGCCCTGCAGACAAGACATAAGGGCAGGTTGTAGAATCTGAGTGTGGTCCCCAACCATCAGACAGCAAGTAAACAGAGCCTCATTCCACTATATCCAGGAACTTTGTTCTGCCAAAATCTGAGTGTGCCTGGAAGAGGAAACCCAGCTCCCACTGAGATCACAGCCCAGTGAATGCCTGCGTTTCTACCTTGGGAGAACTTGAGCAGAGAACTCAGATCATGTGCACCCCAGCTGCATACTCATAGAAACTAAGACCGTAACTTTGCATTGATTTAAGCCACTAAATATGTGGTAATTTGCCACTCAGTGATAGAAAACTAATGCACTATGTGCTAGGCACTAATAAACTAGGTACACTATAAACAAAGTTGCTTTCATTCCCAAGCACCTCACAGTGAAAATGACTATTGATATTCCAACATCTGCGCGCCCAGCTGCAGGGACAAAGAAGGGAAAAAAGACAACAGGAGAGCTCCTCCCCACTCAGTAACCTCCCACTCTTAAGCTGCTTTCCCATAAATCCTGGCAAAAACTTCACCCTGCTCTCCTCCAGAGAGAGACTCCAGACTTCGCAGGAAATATGTGGCTGGGAAATACACTGTTTTTAGTGACGCATCTTGTCACCTCCAATAACATAACTAAGGAAGACTGGTCACCATGTAGGCCACTGGCACAGAAACTAAAGCCCTAGAGTTAGAGACTTGCTTACCCATGTTTCTGAGGCCCCTCATGGCCAGGTCCACAAAGTCCTGCCCACAACATGACATGCTCCCAGAAGCAAACAGCCCTGTCAGAGAAAAAGCCCGTTTCTCCACTGCGCTACAGAAATCCCTGCCTTCTCATTCCTTCCCTTCGTCCCCTGTGGCCTGGAACACAATTGCTGGTCACACCAGATTCATTTGCACCTCCTTGGAAGGGAAGACATTGCTTTATAATGGAATTTTTTTCTTACTGATCAGAACTTTTTAAAAGATCAAAGGAGAAGAATGGCACCTGGGA